>PVLC010003698.1:0-93834 GCA_004027655.1 Graphiurus murinus
ATAAATAAATAAATAAATAAATAAATAAATAAATAAATAATAGGGCTGGGGGTATAGCTCAGAGGTCGAATGCCCCTGAGTTCAATCCCCAGTACTTAAAAAATAATAATAATAAAAAAATAGGGATAGGGGTGTAATTCAGAGGTAGAATGCCCCTGGGTTCAATCCCCAGCACCAAAAAAAAAAAAAAAAAAAAAAAAGGGAGTGGGGATCTCAGTGGTATAGCATTTACCTAGCAAGTGCAAGGCCTTGGGTTCAGTCCCCAGTACTAGATTTTAAAAAAATAATAAAAAGAGCTCTAGTAACTTCTGCAATACTGACATGTACAATTATGCATGATTGGTAAGCTGTACAGCCAGGATTTGAACCCAGGTTGCCACTGAAGCCTGAACCTTTACTTGCAATGCTGTCTTCCTGGTGGAACTGGAAAACTGGAATCAAAGATTTTGGAAAGCTCAACATCCCAGGGTGTTGGACTCACAGAATCTTAGAATGCAGGACCTCAGGATTCTGGAATTTCATTTCCTTTAGACTCCTGCACCAGGTTAGGTGCAGGAATGCTGTGCTCAGCATCCTTAGTGGAATTGGGGGCACCCAAGCCCTGGGAGAGGCCAAGGCCCCACGTGATTTGGCAGTTCTGCCCACCTGGTCCTGGGTCAGTCCTTGGTCCTGTTTGCTCCCTTACCTTTCAGTGACCCTCCTGGCTAATCTCTCCCTTCCAGTGTGGGAGACAGAACTGGAGGAGCCTTGAGCATGTATCTGGGGTATTTGGTGGCAAATTCCTTCCCCAACCTTTTGGATGTGTCTTCCTGTATGGGAAGCTCTTGCTACCTTCTATAGCAGCTTGGCTCAGTATTAGAAACATTTCCTTTATTGCTTTGGACTCTAATTCTGTGTGCCTTACGGTCATAGATATGATTGCCACTCTTAGCCCTGAGTCCCCTTTGTGTTACTTCTGGAAGGTAGACACCCATCTTGGACTCCCCTCCCATCCATAATGGGGTGATCAGTCCCCTGCCCACCTTGCTTCATACCTGAAGGCCTGTTCATTGCCGTGGCTTTTCAGTTCTTTGACTGACATCCTCTCTTGGAGTAGTTCGGTCCTTCAACTTCCTCAGTCACCTGCTGCTGTGGCCCCTCCTTCAGCTTGGCCATCATCAGCGCCCCACCTCCAAAACTGTAACCTCACCCCTGCTACTATTTGGGCCCCTCATCTTCTAGCTCACTTACTCTGATTTACCCTCTCCCAGACAGTCCTGTTTCTCAGAGTCTACTGATCTGATGACCCTACCACTTCTCTAAATCTGTCACCTCAATCCTCTCTGCACATCCCTCTTTACCCAGCTCAGATTCACTCCATTGCAAAACCCCTGGATTCCCCAGAGCCTCTTTCTCCGTCTGACATCCTTGGTGTGACCTTGCCATACTGTGCACTGCAGCTCAGCTGCTGCGTCCAGCGGGTGCCTGCCTCCCTCTGTTTACCCAATTGCTGTCCCCTGCTTCTCTCCACTCTCACCAGAAAGACTCCATCATTTCCTCTCCAGGTAGACCAGCTCTAGCCCGAGGCAGGTTCCTTCTAGCCTAGGGTCCTGAGCCCCTGGCTGCCTATACTGGGTGGGCTCTGTGGCATTGGTGCCCAGGATGGTGGAGAAGGGTGCAGATACTCCTGTGTGCACCCTTGGAGTCTGGGACAGAGGTGCAGCCTCTAGCTGTACTTTGGGATCTGTGGCACAGGGGAAGAGCGCCCCACACATGCACACCCCTCCCGATCCTTGCTATAAAGCACCGCCCCCCATCTCCAGGCCTTACCTGCCTATTGCAAAGACAGTCAGTCCAATGGTGAGGTTCTGCTGTTTAGCCTGTTGCTGGGTTGCATCTAGGTCAAAGGTGCCATCCCAAATAATGGGGGCTCCCCAGTAGGTACAGGTCAAGACTTCAGGCTGGGCCCTGGCCAGGGCAGGGATGGAGAGACAGCTCTGTTCACCTACTCATTTGATGTCTGATTGTAGCCACTTCCCTGGTGTGGCACCCTAGGACCCACAGATGCATCAGACTAATATCCCTGCCCCTAGAAACATCAGGCTCAGAACCAACTCCAACAGACCAAGGTCTGGGATATGCCTGACCCAGGGGGGCCCTGGGGTTGGTGAGTGGAGCACCTGGCCTGCCCAGACGGGGTTGAGAGGAGGGCGGGGCCTGGGACCTGGGAGGGCTGGCGCTCCTTACCAGGGACGAAGGATGCCCTGTGGAGTTTCGGTGTAGCCGGAGCATTGTGTCCAAAGGGCAGGTGCCCATGGGGATGAGGATTTCCATGTTCCTGTGGGGTGGGGGCAGCAGTAGGGGGCACATTACCTGCTCAGGAGCAGAGCCCACAAAGACCCTTGCAGGCCAAGCTAGCCACTACCCTTCATCCCTGAAGAAGAACCTGGAAAAATCCACTTTCACCATGACCCTGGAGGTCCCACTTTAGTTGCTGGAGAAAGGGGCTTGTACCTGAGTATGGGGTACCAGTACTGCAAGACGACTAAGAGGCAGAGTCCAGGTGGGACCAGGTTCACATGATTCTCTTCCTGGCCCTGGAAGGAAGGGGATATCAGCAGTGTGTGTGTGTGTGTGTGTGTGTGTGTGTGTGTGTGTGTGTTCATATTTTTATGGTACTGGGTATTAAACCCAGGGCATTCTACCTCTGAGCTCCACCTCCAGCCCTATTTTATTTTGAAACAGGGTCTCCCTAAATTGTGGAGGGCCTTACTAAGTTGCTGAGGCTGGCCTTGCACCTGTGATCCTCCTGCCTCAGGTTCCTAAGTCCTGGGATTATAAGCATGCTCTACCATGGCCAACTCATTTGTGTGATTTTAATGCTTTATTTTATTTGTTTTTTAAAAGACTATATTCTATTTACATAGTATAGACAAACTGAGTGCCATGACACACTCCTGTAATTCCATTACTTGGGAGGCTGAAACAGGAGGATCACAGATTTGAGGCCAGCCTCAGCAACTTAGTGAGACTTCGTTTCAAAATAAAATAGAACTGGGGATAAAGTTCAGAGGTAGAACATCTCTGGGTTCAAGCCCCCTAAAACACTCACACGCGTGGGATTTAAGAGTGTATATGGGGAGCCGGGCGTGGTGGCGCACGCTAGTAATCCCAGCATTTGGGAGGCTGAGACCGGAGGATCTGAATTCGAGGCCAGCCTCAGCTACCTAGTGAGGCACTCCGCAACTTAGTGGGACCCGGTTTCAAAATAAAGAATAAAAAATAGAGCTGGGGGTATAGCTCGGAGGTAGAATGCCCCTGAGTTCAATCCCCAGTACCGCAAAAAAAAAAAAAAAAAAAGAGTGTATATGGTAAAGTCTCCCCTGTTCCTCTGCCTGGAGGTGACCAGAGTGACCAGTTTCTTTTGTTTCCTTCCAAGAGATGGTCTGGGCATAGACAAGCACATGTAAATGTAGTAGCAAGGACTCTCTGTTCCTCTTTTGTTGATGCCCCACTCATGGTAGTGTTCGGTAGTTATAAGCAGGGCAGGGAAAGAAATGAGATAGGGAAGAGCCTTCCTGAGAAGAGATATGGGGATTGGCCCCCCTCAGCTGTGGTCAGAGGCTTCCAACCCATCACATTGCAGCTTTAGATACCAGTGGAAAGTCCCGCCTGGGGAATGGAGCAATCACACTAAGCAGTAACGGCCCCAAATGACTGTGCATGAGGAGGGGTGGGACTTCTGGACAGGAGAAAAACTCACCATCCGCAGACTCTTTCCTTCCTTTTTTCTACTCCCACACCAGCCAGTTCTGTGACTCTCCTGGTGAACCCACTCAAAACAAACAAAAAAAACCCCAACCCATTGTGCTCACCTTGTGTTCCCCAAATGAAATCTTTCTTTTGGGGAGACAAGAACAGAAGGAAACTCAAGGCCCTGTAACAGTAGCACAGTGGACTTGCTATTCTGTACCTTGTAACATTTGCTGACTGTTCTCTTTGAAGATATTTCATCTCAGGACTTAAAGAACTTCCTCACCCTGTTGTCCAGCTGCCTAATATGCCATGGATTGGAGTTAACTGAGGAACAATGAGTCTGATCCTTTTCTTTGGACAGCGGGGCATGACCTTGGGAAGGCTTGGAGGACAGTAACATTAGGACTTGGGGGCTTAGCTTGGATGGAGTGAGACTGACCTTGGGCAGGAGAATCTGTGGCTTGGCGGCTGGGAGTGAGGAGCTGCCGGGACTTAGAGATGAGTTACTGACTATGATCAGAGACCACGTGTCTGTGGCAGCCCCAGTGCAGGCCGGGCTGGAGTTCCTCCCGCAGAGCTCAGTGGCCCCATTCCTGCCTTAGATGAGGTGGGCTTTGGGGTTCATCCATGGTTGTTTCCCAGGAAGGGCCCCAAATGTTGAGAATCTTCTGGGGCCACATGGTAAGGAACAGACATTGGGACTCTGTCCTCAGGTGTGAATCCCAGTTCTAACACCTGTTAGCTATCTCAAGGTAACACCTGTCACCTTGAACAAGGTCTGACACTCTGCATGTCAGTCAGATCTGTAAGATGGGACCATAAGGATGCCATCCTCGAGAGGCTGTTATGGACTCTGCATTAAGCCAAGTGATTAGAACAAGGCTTGCATGTTGTAATTGCATTGCTACACTTTAGCTGTTGGCATCCTTCTTCCTAACAGACCCTCCTAGCTCCCCTGAGCCACCTTCTAGCTCCATCCCCTGCCCTGCAAATCCTTCCAAACTCTGGTTCCTCCTGGTCTCAAGAAGGCTGCCTGCCTCCCTCTGGGCCCTGCCTTTTCTATTAGCTCACTTAGCCATTCCTCACCAGGTGTATCCAGGAGAGACTCTGAGAACCACCTTGCAGTGTGTGTGTGTGTGTCCCCACCTGGGCACCATCTTGGCTCATGGCTTCTCCTTCCATTCAGGTGGCCAAGCCAGAAATCTGCACTCACCAACCTCTCCCTCCCCCACCCCTGCACCCTGCTGTCAGCCCTCAGGTTGGGTTGACTTGATTCCCTTGATCTCTGCCCCTCCTTTCCTTCCCTGAAGCTTGATCTGTCATCAGGATCATTGCATCAGCCCCCTCCCTGCTTGTCACTCCCTGCCCAGCCCCCAGAGCATCTCCTGAATGGTCAACCTCCCCTGGTACCTTCTGCATCACCCAGACAGGTAAATCCTCCAAAAAAGCATTTAGTAGGCAAACGTATGGAAAGTTGTCCACCCTCACTAGTAGTCGAAGCCATACAAATCAGAGCAAGGTGATTGGTTTTGCCTATGAGTACTTTATAAAAAATTGATATAGAGCTGGTCGTGGTGACACATGCTTGTAATCTCAGTACTTGGGAGGCTAAGACAGGAAGATCACAGGTTAGAAGCCAGCCTCAAGGACTTAGATTTTGTTTCAAAATAAAAAGTAAAATAGGGCTAGGGGTGGGTCCAAGAGGTAGAATGCTTCACGGTTCCATCCCCACTACCACACACACAGTACACACACAAGATATAATGAAATAGCCAAGTTGCCAGCAGACAGTGGGATAGGCACTCTCATGCTCGCTGACGGGAGTGAATTGTCACGGCCTTTGGAAAGGTGCATGGCCATGGAATTGAGCACTTTTTTTCTTTTTCAGTACTGGGGATTGAACGCAGGGGCATTCTGCCTCCGAGCTACACCCCCCAGTCCTGTCTTTTATTCTTTTCTTTTGAAACAGTCTCACTAAGTTGCGGAGGGCCTTACTAAGTAGCTGAGGCTGGCTGCGAACCTGGATCCTCTGGTCTCAGCCTCCCAAGTACTGTGATTACAAGTGTGTGCCACCATGCCCAGCTGGAATTGAGCACTTTGAATAGCCATCCTTTTTGATTCAGTATCCCCAGTAGCTGAGAATCTGTTCAAGGGGGATAATCTTCTGGAAGGAATAAGTTTCTTCAGCAAGCTGTGCATCAGTTTCTGTTGAGTCATGCGTCCAGTACATGTGTATCAGGTGCAGCGCAGCCTCAAACCCCGTGCTAGGTCAGGGGTTTAGAGATACTGAACGTAGCCAGGCGTGGTGGCACACACCTGTAATCCTAGAACTTGGGAGGCTGAGACAGGAGGATCACAGGTTTGAGGATCAAAGACTTGAGGACAGCTTCAGCAAGTAGTGAGACTCTCATCAATTTAGTGAGATCCTATTTCAAAATAAGAATATAAAATAGGGCTGGGGGTGTAGCTCGGAGGTAGAATGCCTCTGGTGCCCCTGGGTTCCATCTTCAGTAACACACACACACACACACACACACACACACACACACACACACGAAGTAGGTAGTAGCAGGGTGTGGTGGCGTATGTTTATAATCCCAGTACTTGGGAGGCTGAGATAAGAGGATCACAGTTTTACGGCCAGCCTCCGCAACTTAGTGAGGCCCTCTGCAGCTTAGTGAGACCCTGTTTTCAAATAAATAAGTAAAATAGGGCTAGGGGTGTAGCTTAGAGGTAGAATCCCAAGTATCAAAATAATAAAAATAAAGTAAATAAATACAGAGGTTAGGGTTAGGGTGAGACAGCCGATGGGGGAGGGGAGTGAGAGTCACATGGCAGATGGGAAGCAGATAAAGGGAAGCCTGCAAGGTGAATGCCTTGCACAGGGTGCTCTGAGGACACCTTGGAGGGCAGCACCTGAGCCTTGGTGGATGGGGGGAAGTCAAGAATTAGAAGCAATTCAGGCAAAGGAGGCAGTAGGGAGGAAGGATGGCTGGTGAGGAGGGGAGAGAATGCTTGGCAGGGAGATGGAGCTGCAGGTCATGTTGCAAGGGTGGACGTGGAGTGCAGACAGGGTGTGGGGGCTAGATCACCAGGGCCTGCACTCTAGGCTCAGTGCCTTGGATTTCATCCCTCAGGGCAATGAGGGCCCCCCAAAAGGTATTTCCTCCAGGGAATCCCACAGTCAGGTTTTTATTTGGGGAAAAAAAAAAAAAAAAAGACTTCTAGCTGAACTGTTGAGCCTGGCATGGTAGCTGGGAGGGAGGGTGTGGCAGGAGGCAAGTAGATCAAGTAGGGGTCAGGTCTCCTGGGCACTGAGCAGAGTGTTGGTGGCTGGGTAGGGAGTCGGTGGCAAAGGGGTGTCAAGGAGAAGGAACGGGCAGGACATGGTCATTAGCTAGGGGGATACCATAGGGGCCAGGAGAGCAGGAGCTGTCTGTGGGGGTAGGGTCTGGAGGCTAGCAGGCAGGCTCCAGAGAGAGTCCTGGGCCTGGGCAGGGGGGCTGGGAGGGCACGGGAGGGGGAGGGAGACTGGTGTGTAGGGGGGGTGCTGTGGGATGGGGTGTGAGTGGGTGGCTTCTCAGAAGCTGGGCTGTAAGGAGCTCAGAGATAGGATTTTAGCGGAGGGGGATGAGGGTTGGCTTGATTGAGGTGCGTGTTTCTTTGACACACAGAGACCAGCTTGCTGCTATCTAGAAAGTGTCCCAAGAGAGGTGTCTGAGGTCTCAGGGACAGGCATTGTCTGAGTCACTCAGAACTGAAAACGGCCCTGGTGTCCAGCCAGAGGGACTGGCCGAATAAGCTTGTCATGAAGACCCTGTAATTACATGAAAAAAAAAAAAATGCTTACACAGCAGCCTGAAAGAGAAAAAAGCAGGATCTAAAAATAATGTGTACCATGATGACAATTCAGCAACAATATAAAGAATGAAGGAAAAACTTAATTGTTCACATAATATGATTATAGTAGAGTTATTTTTCTCCCCGGTTGTCTGTAATATACTTATATTGCTTTTTTAATGAAGAAAAATATAAGGTTAGCAACTTAGAAAAAAAAGTTATGATTTCCTGTTTACTGCAGGGTTAAGTCCATATATCTAAACACTGTCTAAGGAACTCTCCAAATCTGGCCCCGCCATTGTTACATTTCTGCACACTTTCCCCCCTTTCCTGCCTGCAGGCAGGGACACCCCACAGTGCACGGTCCAAGAATCTTCTAGTATTGTTGTTTGCAAATGGACATAAACAATCTTAGTGTTTATCAGTAGGGAGCCAGATGAGTAAATTATGCATATCTATACAGTGGAGGTCACCATGGCCACCAAGAAGGATCTGAGGTCGACACATGGGGTAGGGACTGGACACCCTAATGAGAAAGAGACCCTAATATATTAATTCACTGTAATATAGAGACCCTAGTGTATCACGTGGAGAAGGAGTACTAGAACTCCATGAAGAGGTAGATCTCCATATGTACCCATAGAGGGGAAGCCCCTGTACCTGTGTGTCCATGAACTTACAGACGTGTAACATGTAGGAAGGGATCTAGAACAGCACAGACCAATAGAAATTGAGTATGAGCCACAGAGGTAATTTAAAGTTTTATAGTAGCCACATTAAAAGGTGAAAAAAAGAAAGCCGACCCTCACAACTTAGCAAGACCCCATTGCAAATAAAAATAAAGGGTTGTGGGTGTGTACCGAAGGTAGACTGTCCCTGGGTTCAATCTCCAGTACCAAAAAAAACTACAAAAAAAAAAAAAAAATGCTGGGCTTAGTGGCACATGCCTATAATTTCAGTACTTGAGAGGCTGAGACAGGAAGATTGTAGCTTTAGAAATTTAACAAGACCCACTGGGGGTGGTGGCGCATGCTTGTAATACCAGTACTTGAGAGGCTGAGACAGGAGGATCCAGGTTCACAGCCGGCCTCAGCTACTTAGTGAGGCGCCCTCTGCAACTTAGTGAGACCCTGTTTCAAAATAAAGAATAAAAAATAGGACTGGGGGTGTAGCTTGTTGGTAGAATGCCCCTGGGTTCAATCCCTAGTACCACACACACACACACAAAAAAAAAAAAAAGAAAGAAAGAAAGAATTTAACAAGACCCGCAGTAACATAGTGAGTCCCTGCTTCAAAAATAAAAAATAAAATAGGGTTGGGGGTGTAGCTCAGTGGTAGAACACCCCTGGGTTTAATCCCTAGTAACACACACACACACACACACACACACACACACACACACAAGAAACAGGTGAAATTAATTTTAACAATATTTTAATTTAATCTAACATATCTAAATATTTCAACATGTAATCGACATAAAAATCATTGAGGTACCTTCTTCCATACTTTTCTTATACTATGTCAAAATACTAAACCCAGTGTGTATTTTAGACTTACAGCACACTTCGGGGGCTCGCTGGCTGGCTACATGGGGCTGGCAGCTGTGACATTTTGGACAGCATGCATTTAGAGGGAGACATACCCGATTGTTGGTGGTGGGCCGAGGGTAGAGGTCAGACGGGGCCTTGTACAGTGAGTATGTGCTGCTTCTGTTGATTAGTTGTGTGTCTTTTGCATCTGTCACGCCATACTCCTGGCTTCTCCTTGGGTTCTAGCTGCCTTCCAGCAGGCTTCGTGCCTGGAGCCTCTGCTGGGACTGTTCTGAGTGACTGAGGCCACCTGTGGGCACTGGTGCTACCTGACCCTCTATTGGAGTGTCTCACAAACATCCTAAATACTTATGGCCCAAAAGGAATGCTCAATTTTCCTCCAAAACCCGCTCCCCACTCCTGGGCTTGTCCATCTCAGCAAATGCCGCTGTGAGCCTCTTTCTCCTGTTCTCACACCCCTGGGAGTCCACTGTGCTCCTTTCACCTGCTCCCCACCTCCAGCCTCCTCCACACATGCCCAGGCCCCCCTTGCCTTGTCTGCCTCACCAACCTCCTTGCTTCTGTTCTAGCCTGTCCAATCCACTCCCCAGAAAGATCTTTCAAAAATGTAAATGTGAGCCGGGTGTGGTGGCACACTCCTGTAATCCCAGTATTTGGGAGGCTGAGACAGGAGGATCTCAGGTTTAAAGCCGGCCTTGGCAACTTAGCAAGGCTCTCAAGGAACTTAGCAAGGAACTCTGTGAGACCCTGTTTCCAAATAAAAGAGAGCTAGGGGTGTAGCTTGAAGGTAGTACACCCCTGGGTTCCATCCCCAGCACCACCAAAAAAAAAAAAAAAAAATGTAAATGAGAACATACCCCTCCCCTCACTTCTGCTGCTCTTAGAATGGAGCCTACGTCTTGGACTCCAGCCCAGGCTCTGTGGCTCTGACCCTGCCAGCCTCTCCCACAGTGACTCATGTCACTTGAGCACCTGGCCTTCCAGCCTGCCTCTGCCTGAGCCCCATTTGTGCTGCCTGTGGCTTGGGGCTCAGCTACAACTGCCTGTGCATCTTCTTTCCCCACTTGGCTTCTCTCTGCCAGTGACTCCAGCCCGGCCCTCTCGTTGAACGCCTGTCTCAGCTATCCTGTGTCCCTGGACAGTTGTGTCCACCTGGGTGCCCCACGCACACCTCAAACGCGGTGCCTCTCAAACTGCACCTCACATTTCCCGTGTCTTCTTCCTTGTGTGGTCTGTGTGACCTGGGCAGGACCCCTTCCCTTTTGCCTAACAGTGGCTCAGTCACAGAGTGCCACTGCTCTACTTCCTTTCTAGTGCCCAGGACCTTCCTGTCCTCCCCCATGCCCCACGTGTGTCTCATTGTTTCTTGTTTGGATTCCTGTAACGCTGCCTAAGTCTCCCTCCCCGAGAATCAACCCTTTACCCGCCACCATGAAGGCTCCTAAGCGACTTTGTGCCCCCTGCATCTTTTGTCCAGACCCTTTTTCCAACTCTACCAATCATTCCTTAATTCCCGCTTCCTCTTACATGAAGCCTTCCTTGATGCCCCCTGCCCCCAAATGCCAGGAGCCTCCTTCTCCCCCTCACCAAACCTCTCCTCTAGCCCTTGCCTGACTGTGAGGCGGAGAGGGGTAGGGGAACTGTCTGCCCTGCTGGGCTACACCCCCAGCCCTATTTTGTTTGTTATTTTTTGAAACAGGATTTTAATAAGTTAAAGTGTGCTGTCCTCGAACCTGCAATCCTCCTAGGTCAGCCTCCTAAATACAGGAGTGCAACACTGCGCTGGCTTCTGGTCTTATAGATACTATATTTTATGTTACATGATATACATACACACACACACACACACACACACATATATATATATACACACATATATACAAATACATATACACATACACTATATATATGGTAGTGGGGGGTACTGGGGATTGAACCCAGAGGCATTCTCCTCTGAGCTATATCCCTGACCCTTTTTATTGTTTGTTTTGGAACAGGGTCTCACTAGATTGCTGAAAGCCTTTCTACACTGCTGAGGCTGTCCTTGAATCTGTGATACTCCTGCCTTGGCCTCTCAAGTTATATTTTAAGGTTGGGAAATATTTTTTTAAAACTGGGTCATGAGTCAGGCATGGTAGTGCATGCCTGTAATCCTACTATTTGGGATGCTGAGACAGGAAGATTGCAGGTTCGAGACCAACCTCAGCAACTTAGACTCTCAGCATCCCAACAAGACCCTTGTCGGGGTCTTAGCCCGGCCAGAAAGACCCCGCCTCTAGATGGCGCCTGGCAGAGTGCCAGAAGTGGCTGCAGGTGGTAACATCCTAGGGCTGCGCCACGCCAGAGCGCATGCACCAGCACGCCCGGCTTGTGGCCAGCCCAGGTGAGAGCTGTATGAGGCACCTCGTGGCTCAGGCCCTGTGCAGCTTTAAGAGCCTCCACCTCCTGCGGGAGAGAGAGGTTGCTGGAGAGAGGTTTTGCAGAGGAGGCGGGCGGTTGCTGGGTGGTGGTTGCTGGTGGATGGTTGATTGCTGGAGAGAGGGGTTATTGGGAGTCTGTTGGAAAGGCAGTATTTGAAGAGATGGTCGCCGTACTGTAACTGTTACTGCTTGGGTAGTGTCCTTGATCCCAGAGAGAGAGAGAGAGGTATAATAAAGAGAAGTTTGAACCAGCAATGTTCAGTTATCGTCTCCATTGGGGCCTCACGGTTGAGGGTCCAGCTTGGGGGACAATAGACCCTGTTTGGAAACAAAAAAAATCTAAAAAAAGGGTTGGGGGTATAACTCAGAGGTAGAATGCTAGGCTGTGACTTTGCTGTTCTGGCACCAAATCCTAGAGCCTGCATCATAACTAGTGGCATTAACAAACATTTGCACAGTACTTGGATGAAGCATCATTACTTCTTCGCTTAAGACTCCATTTTCAGCCAGGCATGGTGGCACGTGCCTGTAATCCCAGTATTTGGGATTACAGTTGAGACAAGACAATCAAAAGTTCAAGGACAGCCTCAGCAACTTAGCGAAACTCTCAGCAACCTAGCTAGACTGTTTCAAAACAAAAAATAAAAAGGGCTATAGGTGCTCAGAGGCAGAATGCCCCTGGATTCAATCCCTAGTCTCACACACACACTTCACTTTTTCCAGGATTTTCTGTATTTTTTTTTTCTTTTGATACTGGGGATTGAACCCAGGTGCATTTTACGTCTGAGCTACATCACCAGCCCTTTTTATTTTTTTATTTTGAAATAAAGGATCTTGTTAAATTGCTGAGGCTGGCCTTAAACCTGTGTTCCTCTTGTCTCAGCCTCTCCAAAACTGGCATTACAGGCATGCTACACTGCCATGCCCGGCTAAATTTGTAGTCCTTAATAATCAAAGACATTTGCTGAGACAAACATGCAGTGGTTTTCATACTGTCTGGTTGAAGTCTGACGACTGTGCCTGCAAGAAGAGCTGGGATTATCTCCACCTTGTGAGTGAGGAGACCGAGACTCAAAAAGGTTCAATCATGGAGGTAAGTGGTGGGGCTGAGCCTTGAGATTAGATCCTGAGCCCGGTCTCCAGTGTGACCTTGGAGCTCCTTAGCCCGACCCCAGGCTCCTCCCGCAAGGGTCCCTGGCTCCTCTGCAGTGACCTGCTTTTCTCTAGTCAGTGTCCCCCCTGCAAGACTTCCCCTCCCTACTCTGCTTTCAGACCCACTCTGGGCTCCTGGAACATTAGCTGCAGCTGTGCTTTTCTGGCTCCCAGAAGCCTGGTCAATCCCTGTATTAGCAGCTGATAAGACTGGCCGTGCTGCAGGGACAGGAAAAGGCTGAGTGGGCACTCTCTGCCCTTAGTGCTGTCCGGCCCTCTGTTGGTCTCGCTTCCCAACCAGGGCAGGGAAGCCAGTGTTTACCTTGGGCTCTGGGTCTGAGCCAGGGCAGCTGGGCAGAGCTGATTCTAAGTGGCCCAGGTGAACTCAAATTGTTAGGAAGGGTGCTGGGACCTCCCAGCTCCTCCAGCCCCTGCCAGGCCTGTCTGGGGCCCTATGCCTTATGCCTGAACTACTCCTCTATATTCCTTGGTCAGATCTTCAAAAAGACCTGCTCGCCCTAGCTCTACTTACAGAAGGTGATTCCCAAACCCTGCTCATGCCCTGCTCCTGCACATCAGCCACTAGTCCTCTGAAGGAAGAAGTTCCCAGTCGTGGACAGTCAGGCCCAGTGGGGACATAGAGCCCCCCTGGACCTTCATTTTCTGCCTGACCAAGAGAGGAGGAAGAGGAGTTCCCCAGTCGTTCTGGGCTTCAGACTTCTCCTCCCTCCTGGGTAGAGGGGTCCCTGAGCCCCTCTTTAGTTTTGTACCCTGGAGTGGCAGTTAGGGTGTGGTAGTTAGGGTGTGGTGTTCCCACCCAGGAAAAGCCAAATTCTGCACAGGGCCCCAGCTAGAGCTGAAGGGCACTGGACATTGTGATCTTGAGCAATCCATTCCTCCTCATAAAGTGGGTCCACATGCCTCCTACCCCCACCCCAGGATGATGTGAGTCGGATAAGCTCTCGGCCGTGGAACAGTTGTTAAAACTCACACTGGCAGGATTTTGTTGTTGTTGTTTGGTAAAGGAGATTGAACTCAGGAGCATTCTACTGCCAAGCTACATTCCCAGCTGTGTGTGTGTGTGTGACTGGAGATCGAACCCAAGGACATTCTACCTCCAAGCTACACCTCCATTCTCTCCCCTTTTTTGAAACAGGGTCTGAGTTGCTGAGACTGGCCTTGAACCAACAGTCCCCCTCCCAAGTACCAGAATTAATAGGCTTGCACCACTACACTGGGCTAAGCACTGCATTTTTGTTTTTATACTTTTATTGGTGCATTTAATGATACATGGTAGTGAGATTCAAAGTGATACAAACGTACCTGCACATCGAGCTTGGTGTATTTCCCTCTGAGTCCCCCTACTTCCCCTACCTCTCTCTTCCCCACTTGAAATGTTCCCTTCCTCAATCCTCACTTCCCCATCTTCTTCTCCAAACCCCTTCCATTATTCTTCTGGTCTTTCTCATTTAACTGAAGTCCTTTTTGTTTCCTGTGTTTGTTCCCATTTCCATATATATACATATATATATATATATGAGAGAAAACATACGATCTTAACTTTCTAGTTCCATCCGTTTTCCTGCAAATGACCTAATTTGTGTGTGTGTGTGTGGGGGGAGTAGTAGGGATGGAACCCAGGGATGTTCTATCTCAGAGCTATACCTCCAGGGTTTTTTGTTTGTTTGTTTGTTTGTTTTTGTGATACTGGGGGAATGCAGGAGCATTCTACCTCCAAGCTACATTCCCAGCCCTAATTTTTACTCTTTATTTTGAAACAGGGCCTCACTAAGTAGCTGAGGCTGGCTGCGAACCTGGATCCTCCTGTCTCAGCCTCCTAAGTACTGGGGTTACAAGCATGCACCACCATGCCCGACTTAAATATTATATTAATATAGTATTTTTTTTTAAAAAAATGCAAGTTGTGCTGGGTGTAATGGCACACACCTATTATCCCAGCTACCTGGGAGGCTGAGGCAGGAGGATCACTAGTTTGAGGCCAGTCTGGGAAACTTAGTGAGAGACCCTGTTTCAAAAATAATAAATAAAATAGAGCTGGGATATAGCTTAGTGGTAGAGTGCCCCTGAGTTCAATCTCCAGTATCAAAAAAAGAAAAAAAAAAAAATTCCAAGCTGTGTCCCATTAGAGGGCCAAGAAGTCAGTACAGTGGATTGTGATCAAGATTTTAAAAGTAAGCTGGGCGTAGTGGCACATGCTTGTAATCCCAGTACTTGGGAGGCTGAGACTGGAGTATCTGGGTTCACAGACAGCCTCAGCTACTTAGAGAGGCCCTCCGCAACTTAAGTGAGACCCTGTTTCAAAATAAAGAATAAAAAATAGGGTTGAGTGAGGGTGTAGCTTAAGAGGTAGAATGCCCCTGGGTTCAATCACTGGTACTACAAAAAAATAAATAAATAAAAATAAAAAGTAAACTGGACATGGTGGTGCACACCTGTAACCCCAGTATTTGGGAGGCTGAACCAGGGGGATTGCAGGTTTGAGACCAGTCTTAGCAAGGTAGCAAGATTCTCAGCAACCTACTGAGACCCTGTTTCAGAGCAAAAAATAAAAAAGAGTTGGGAGTATGACTCAGAGATAGAATGCCTCTAGGTTCAATCCTCTGTATCACCAAAAAGAAAAATATTTTAAAAATAGGAACAGGAAGAGGATTTAAAAAAAGCAGTATTGGAATGTATTATATATAAGGATAGGTATCTTTATTGGTCTAATGTATTTCTTTTTTAGTTAGTTTTTTTTTTTTTTTTTTTTTTTTTTTTTTTTTTTTTTTTTTTTTTTTTTTTTTTTTTTTTTTTTTTTTTTTTTTTTTAATGCTAGAGAATTGAACTACCTAGGTGTACTCTACCACTTGGAGCTACACCCCCAGCTATTTTGTTATTTTTGAAATGGGGTCTTAATAAGTTACAGTGTGCTGTCCTTGAACCTGCAATCCTCCTAGGTCAGTCTCCTAAATACAGGAGTGTAACACTGCACTGGCTTCTGGTCTTATAGATATTATATTTTGTTATATAATATACATACACACACCATAAAAATATATATTTATATATATATGGTAGTGGGGGGTACTGGGGATTGAACCCAGAGGCATTCTACCTCTGAGCTATATCCCTGGCCCTTTTTATTGTTTTGGAACAGGGTCTCACTAGATTGCTGAAAGCCTTTCTACACTGCTGAGGCTGTTCTTGAATCTGTGATACTCCTGTCTCGGCCTCTCAAGTTAAATTTTAAGTTTGGAAAATATTTTTTAAAACTGTGGGTCATGAGCCAGGTGTGGTAGTGCATGCCTGTAATCCCACTACTTGGGATGCTGAGACAGGAAGATTGCAGGTTTGAGACCAACCTCAGCAACTTAGTGAGACTCTCAGCATCCCGCGACCCTGTTTAGAAACAACAACAACAACAACAAAACAGAGGTAGAATGCCCATGTTCAATTTCCAGTACCACAAAAACAAAACAAAACAAAAAATAAACTGGGTCATGACCAAGGTAACATTCAGTATAGTGTCAGCAACAGGAGGAAATACATACTTGAGGATGCACCCTTTATACTTGGACCAAGTTGGGGCATTTCACACCAAGTAAAGAACATGAATACTTATTGGTGCAAGCCAGCCCCCTCAAATTCACCATATTCTTTTAGGACTAGTTTTAGTTCCCTGTCACATACACACAAACTGGGTTGGAGCCTGGTTTTCATTTTTTCCCATAAAGGGGAAAACCAAGGTCCAGAAAGTGGAGACCTGTGTGGAGTGCTGTAGGCCAACAGTGTGCCCGAGCAAGCCTGCACTCCTCAGCAGAGGCAAGAGGTGAAGGAGGCTCCCTTGCTTGGGGGCCCCCAGGTTCACTCTCCATTCAGGCAACCTCTCCAAGCTCCCCTGCACTCTGCCACTACCCATGAATTCCCTAGTCCCAACACCAAGCTTTCCCACTGGGACCAACCAATCTGCTTGTTTCTCCTCCTCCTCCAGCTGATACTTTTTAACAGGCTCTCCAGAGAGGTTACCAAGGTGGGGTATTGCTTCTTAAAAGTTATTGTGCCTAGCCAGACGTGGTGGGGCATGCTTGTAATCCCAGCATTTGGGAGGCTGAGACGGGAGGATCCGGGTTTGCGGCCAGCCTCAGCTGCCTAGTGAGGCACTCTGCAACTTAGATCCTGTTTCAAAATAAAGAATAAAAAATAGGGCTGGGGGTATAGCTCAGAGGTAGAATGTGCCTGAGTTCAATCCCCAGTACAGCAAAAAAAAAAAAAAATTATTGTGCCTGGCTAGACGAGGTGACATACACCTATAATCCTAGTACTTAGGAGGCTGAGACAGAAGGATTGCAGGTTTAAGGCTATACTCAGCAACTTAGTGAAACTGGTTCAAAATAAAAAAAGGTTGGGAAACCAGGCGTGGTGGCGCATGCTTGTAATCCCAGTACTTGGGAGGCTGAGACAGGAGGATCACATATTTGAAGCCAGCCTCAACAATTAGTGAGGCCCTCTGCAACTCAATCAGACCCTGTTTCAACATAAAAGATAAAATATAGGGCTGGGGGTATACCCTGGAGGTAGAAGGCCCCTAGGTTCCACCCCTAGTACCACCAAAAAAAAAAAAAAAGAAAAAGGGTTGGGGTGTAGCTTGGATGTAGAAAGCCCCTGGGCTCAACACTTAGTACCAAAAATGAAAACGAAAACCAAAAAACAAATGATTTCTGTTATTGCGTCTGGTCTTCCTCAGAGGTTCTGATTTAATACAGGGCAATGGCAATGCTGGGCCTCAAAACCTGTGTTAAGGAGAAACCAGGTCAAGGAGAAGGAGCAGGGAGGCATTTGCCTCCTTACACCACGGTAGGTGTGGGCAAGACAGGCTCCTTTCTAGCAGAGCACCTAGCCCTGCAGCCCCTCACCTTGCCCGTGTCTTCCAACCCGGCCAGCTCTGCCCTCACCTGCACCTCCACCAATGTGCTGCCCAGGCCTGGAAGGACTTTCTTCCTCTTTTAGGCTAGGCTTAGGTGTCACCTCCTTGGAAAATCTGAAGTCATCTACTAGAGGGTGAGTCTGAGTTCTGACCCAGGTGAGAACTATAGGTAGGTGGGCTCAGAGCTGAAGGGGCTTCAGACCCTTTTACTCTAAGGGATATTGTGGAAACTGGGCCTCAAATAACCTGGTCCCAGCCAGGTGTGAAGTTATCAATAAGCTGTGCAATTAAGGCAGCAGTCCCTCTCAACCCAGGGCCCATCCCTCTTCCTTCTGGGTGAAAAGTAACCATTTGGCCCAGGAGAGGCATTCCTAGGGGGAGAAAGACACAGAAGAGGCGGATTTTACAGATTTATTTTTAAAAAACAAAAACAAAAGGTTAAAAAAAGTCCTTCATTTCCAACCCTGCCTGGGGGTGTGGGTGGGGAATAGAACCAGCTGAACAAGGTGTCCACCCCTTCCTGGGGAAGAGTCCCACTCTTCCCCCAGGGGCCTGCAAGGGCAGGGCAAGTCAGAGGCAGCCCTTGCCCTTCCTGCCCTGCCTCCTCCTCAGGTAGCTGTAACTGCTGCTAGGAAGTTTTATAAGCAAAGTGTGGAAGTGGAAAGTCAAAGGCTGCCTTCTGCACATGACAGTGACTCCAGCTGTCCTCTCCCCTTAGCTCTCTGGGCCCCCACCACTCAGCCTCCCAGGGTGGGCTAGAGACCTAGCCCACCGGCAGCTTCCTTAATGCTATTTGTGAGACAGGACAGTCAGGGGACATCACTGCGGGGAGGGGCTTCAGAGACTTTGTGACTCCTCTGGAGAGGAATTCTGCTCTCCACCTCCTTCTGATCTGGCCCCTCTGTATGAGGCTGCCCTTCTTTTCTATTCCCCATCCTCAGGCGGAGTGGAGTCCAGGACAAAGCACTAAGTGGCCATTTGCTACAAAACACCTGGAGATGCCAGAGGGCAGCTCATGGCCTGTCCATCAGTCCAGGCTCCCACAGTCACACAGTCACACACACAGCGTTAAGGCGTCTGTGCCAGCAGGCAGGGCCAAACTGGGCCCAGCTTCTCTCTCTCCATCTGCAGAGGGTGTAGGGAACCCCTGGCTGCTGCCCCAACAGGCTGAAGGGGGAGAAGCTGGCAACGGAAGGTTAACCAGGCCTGGGGAAGGAAGTGGGAAGAGGGGAGGCAAGGGCGGCGAAGGCCTCTACCAGGCCGGCTGGCTGCCCTTGGAAGTAACCCAACTCGGGTGGGGAGCCCTGACCATAAACCCCCTGGAAAACGGGGGACAGAGAGAGGGGGAGAGAGTGGGCTAGAGTACTGGGACTTTGGAGGAAGCCAGTGCTATCAATATTTACAAGCATAAAGCCCCATCTTCTGTGCCATCTACCTCTCTGCCCCTCCCACAGAAATGAAAGGCCCCTGAGAGCCATTGAGGAGGCACCCGGACCTCCTCACCAGCTGTGCCCTTAAGGAGAGCCCCTTCCCTGCCACTGGCCCCATTCTGGGCCCCTCAGGAATGTCTGTCTGGCTCTGCTCAGGTGGGAGGAGGAGCCCTGGGCCAGAATCCAGCTTTGGCCAGCCCTAGGAGTCCTTGAGCATGCTGATGCGGGCGTAGATTTTCAGGGCGGGCCCCAGCTTGATGTTCATGGCGCTCATCAGGTGGTCCTCCTTGAGCAGCAGCAGAGCTTGCCCGTCGATTTCCTGGGCACGGAATTCCTCTGCTATCTCCTGGCAGCCTGAAGGCACCACCAAAGACAGGATCAGTTAGAGTGGCCGCATTCACTGTACTTCAGATACATTTCCTCCTTCAACCCTCGGACATGCCCTGAGGATGGTGCTGCTATTCTCATCTCAAGCCTAGAAGAGCGGGGTGACTTACCCAGGGTAGCCTCAGTCTGTGCCTCCTCATTCCCACTCGAGTTCAGACCCCCCTCCATGAACTGCACTAATTGAGGTGACCAGTAGGGTGCTATCAAAGGGACAGTGTGGGATCTCCTAGGCCAGGTCATAAAGGGTGCAGTAGCTTTCACCTCGCTCCTTCGGATCATTCATCCTGGAGTAAGCTGACCACCATGCCAGGGGACTCTCAAGCAGCCCTATAGAGAGGCCCATGTTGGGAGCAGCCAAGAGCCAGCACTGCTGGCCACGTGAGTGAGCCACCTTGGGAGAGGATCCTCCAGCTCCAAAACTTCAGGTGACCATGGTTCTGGCTGATATCGCCACTGAGACCTTGTATGAGGCCCCAAGCCAGAGCTGCTTGGCCTAAGAATTGCAAATTCCTGATCCCCAGGACCCTTGAGATAACAAGCATTTAATGCTTCAATCACCAAGTTTTAGAGTTACTTGTATCACAGCAATAGTAGATTTTAGTACCCAGAAGAGGGGTGCTGCCATTAAAAACTCTATAAACATGCGAGTGTGGCCTTGGAACTGGCAGTGGGCAGCAGCTGGAGGATGCTGAGGTGTGTCAGTGATGTGTAAGGTGTTTTGACACAGCACACGTCCATGGCCTCTGAGGAGGCTTAAAGTTAGGAAAGTGAGGAGACTACTATTGGAGATCAGAAGAAATGGGAATCATATTGTGAAGTAGCAGAAAACTTAGCAATGCTGTTGATATTAACATGCTAAGTTTAATGTACCCAATGAACTAAGTGATCTCACTAAGGAGATTTTCTCATTAAGGAGAAAGGCATTGCCTGGCTTCTTGGGGCTCATAGTAAAAAAGGGAGGAGCAAGAAGGTAAAGGAAAAGCTAACACACAAAGGAACTGGGATTTATTTTTCTGGAACTCTGCAGCCTCTGGCAAATGGTACTGGGATTATGAAATGGTTTCTAAAACAAACCCAGAGCACAATCAAGAAAACACAGTATATATATCAAGTTGAGGGTATGACAAGTCTTCTGGGGAGACTTCAGGAGACCTAAGGTGATCCTCAGAAAACTTTGAACCAAGGCTTGATAAGGAGTCTATGAATGAGTTTGCGAAGACTATCCAACAACAGGGCTCCCAAGTATCCTAAGGGCTTCACAGGAAGCCCAATTCAGACAAAGACTTATCTGAAAGACAATTTGGGTATGGTTCTTGTCTAATGGAATGAATTCCTACAAAGACTGTGAGAATTATATTGGCAGAAATATTGCTAGGTTGGATTGAAAGTTGTCAGAGGCAATATAAAATCAGAAGCAACAGAAAGTGAGCTAAGAGGACAGCTACGTTAAAGACCTGGGCCACCTTTCACAGACAGGGAAGGATGACTCAGAGGGTGGAACCAACAGTGAACAAGAATCACTCCCGGGCTTTGAGTCCTAATCAAGGAAATGTGAGCATGTGCTCTATTGGACTTCTGGACTGGCGTGGATCAGTGGCTCTTGTGTGCTTCTTGTTCTCCCCGTGAGTGGACATGTGCCTACAATGGTTATTCTGTGCCTATTCGTTGAGTTTGTAAAGGGATGCAGACAGCCTGTCTCTGGCCCTCAGATCTCCAGTGAGCGAGCCACACTTGAGGAGCTGGGCCCATGGAGCCTCATCCAGGACTCAACCTATGCTACAAGACCAGACCCTGGACTTCAACTGATACTGTTGAGGACGAGACTCCTGGGGACTCTGGCAGGGGGCGAGGGTACTTTTGCACAAAAAAGAAACATGAATCACTGGGTGCGCCAAGGGTTAATAATAGCTGCTTGCCTTCAAAGGACTCCCAGTAACCCTTACTTCCCAGTATTCATGTCCCTGAGTTCCTAGAGAGGCCTGTATGGAAAAGAACTGAGACCCCTTGCTGAAAGCCAGCCTCTACCCATGAATCATGTGAGTGAAGCACCTTGGAAGAGGATCCTAAGGTTCAGTAAAGCTCTTGATGACGATGGCCTTAGCTAACACCTAAACTGCAGCCTCATGAGACCTTCAAAGGCACAGCGCCCCTCCCAAGTTCCTTATCTAAAGAAACTGTGCCATGACAAATCTGGGGGATACAGCAATAGATAAAGATGCATGGAGGTAAGTGACAGAGCCAGGATTTGGACCCAGTTCTGTATGACCTGGAAGTCTGAGCTCCCAAGTACTACACCAGACTCGTCTATCAGTAGCAGGCTGTGGTTGCCATGAGGACATGATCTGGGCAGTGGATGGGTGAAACTGGCAGGAAAAACAGAGAAGCTGTAGGGTCCCACTGAAAGCATCTGGGAATGACGTAAGGTTTGCTTTTCAAGGTGCAATTCTGTAGCTCTCATGACCACCTGCACTCCTTCCCAAGAAGTACATGCACACCCAGCTTGGTCATGCACTTCCATCTTCTGGCTGTGCCACCAGGCTCTCCATCTGGCTGAGGCCCACTTATCCACTGGCATTCGGTTGAAATATGCTGAATTTTGATACTCTCCTTGACAGATTTACTACACTCCCACATGACTACCCCCAGCCCCCAGGAGAGAGACAGGGTTAACTTCATTATTATCTCAGCATTTCATAGACTACCTACCATGCCAGTAGCTATTTCAAATTATAGTCATGGAATATTTCTTAGTCTGTACTAGAATATAAACTCTCACAGGCAGAAGCCAAATGTTACTCTTTGCACTTCAGTGTCTGAACCTGAGTCATAAACCGAACTGCCTAATCCTTCCTGGTGGAGGGAGGTGATGTATCTTGCTCCCTGTCATTGTTTGCCATTCCTGGCAGGCAGGGAACTTCCAAGGGTCTTACCTGGCAGAGAGCGGATAAATTCGTAGACATCTTCTACGTTCCATTTGGTGGGCTCACTGGGTAGGAAGTGGTGACCCATGCCCACCAGGTCCCGCATGTGCATGTCAGGGAGCTCCAGGTCCCTCTGGCCTTGTCGCCGACGGGAGGTGGATGAGCTGGCAGAGATGGGTGACAAGGGTTCCTCATAGCTGGAGTTATCTGAGCAGCGGCTGGAGTCTTCCTGGCTGTGTGTCAGCTGCAATGCAGCAGTAACTGAAAGGGGTACACTGCCTGTTGGCTAGGAGCAGAGAGAAACAGCTTTCTTCAGCACGGGGAGTTAACCATTTCTAGCAGCAGTGATGGGCGAAGGCAGGAGTTTCTCCCATTCTGCTTGGGCCACTAGTACACCCTAGAACTCCTGGATCAAATGGCACAAAGGATTATCCTTTGTGCTGTCCCCTCTCCCTCTCAGTACTGCCTCCTGTATCACACGGTACTGCAATGATCTCATTTCATGTCTATTTTTTAAGATGTGACATTCATTTTTTTGTGGTACTGGGGATTGAACCCAGGGGCATTCTACCTCTGAGCTATACCTCCAGCCCCATTTTATTTTATTTTTTTGTAGTACTTTGGATAGAACCCAGGAGCATTCTATCTCCAAGTTACATCCCCAGCCCTAATTTTATTTTGAAACAGGGTCTCACTAAATTGCAGAGAGCCTCTCTAAGTTGCAAAGAGCCTCACCCAGTTGCTGAGGTTGACTGCAAACCTGTGATCCTCCTGTCTTAGCCTCCCAAGTACTGGGATTACAATGCATGCCCCCAGAGCCAGCTTAGACGTGACATTTTAAACCAGGGCTCTGTGGGTTTTAGAAGGTGCTCTATGAACCGCTTGAAATAGCCTGTGAAACCTTCTGTGAATGTATATTTTGGACCACAGCTTTCATCAAATTATTAATGAGGTTTAGGATGAAAACAACAATAAGCAAAATATACATAAGGTTAAAAAACGCTACAGTAGACTGAGTTTTTAGGGTAAGACTATGTTTGCAGAGCCTTAATGCCTAACCAAGTTCCTAGCACAGAGCTGGTGATGAAAAATATTTAATGGACAAATGTCCAGGTCCCTAGTAGGGACCTTCAAGAACTCAGTGATCCACTGTTCAAGAGAGCAAAAGGTAGTGAAGTAAAGGGTGGAGGCTGCTGTCTCACCTCACCCCCCACTTAAGATGGGGTAATTTGAACAGCCTATTTCTGCACAGGACCAGGTAGGGGAGACTCCACCTCCATGGCCCCAGAAGCCAAGGACAGAGGTCAGCAGGAAGGTGAGGGTGGTGTCAGGCAAGACCGCTGGAGAGGTTAAGGTGTTTCATGAGTACCTGTGGGTCTAAATGAAGGGACATGGGGAGGCTTGACCTGACTGATCTGAGAAATGAGAACAGCACAGAGCATGCAGAAGCGAGCTGCTCAGGGAAGGTGGGTGTCTTGTTGGGCACTTGTGGAATGGAGCTTCAGGCTCTGCCAACCTCGCACCTGCTTCTTGGTATCCTTGGTAAGTGTTGGTAGACTGGTCTTACTGGCTCGACGGCGGTTATGGGTCGTGGTGCCGGCTTTCTGTAGCTTGCTCCGGTCTGAGTGGAAAAGTCCCACTCGCTTGGTACATCCCACGTTATACCTGTCAGAGACGGGAACAGGGACATCAGAGCAGTCATAGGGCTCAGGGCACTGGGCAGAATGAGAATAGCCTAGCTGTTTGGTAAATGTGAGTCCACCGATTAGTTCAAATCCCGATGCTATCATTTGCTGAGTAGTCCCTAAGCTCTGAGCCTTCCTGGGAGTTAAGGGTGATACCATGTGCCTTTTAAGACAGGTCTCATGATGACAAGATAATGTCTGTGACGTGTTTTAACATAGCAACTTGAAGCATGGCTGTCTCACAGTTGACACATTCTATGTAAATACTACCTGTTCCAAGAAGCTACTGTTCACTATCTTGCCGGAAAGTGGTGTCACTCCAGCCTGAGTAGAATGAGGGCCAAGGACAGTGGACTCTGGGTTGGCATGCATGGCGCTCTGCTTGGGACCTAGAGATTTTTCTTTGGGGGCCTCAGCTTCAAGGTCAGTAGCCTCTTCTACCTTATTAGAAACTATATAGGATGTTAAGAGTCAGACAAATCTAAATCCCCAGGTCTATGACTAATTAGCTGTGTCACTTTAAGCACAACTGTTCCTTTTGGCCTTCATTTTCCAATCTGTATGAGGGGTACAATAGTATGTACAATGCAGACAATAGCAATAGCTGCCTTGCAGAGCTATTCTGAAGACAAAGCAATGCATATCAACTCACTAGCACAGTGCCTCAATAAATGACAGTGGTTTTATTACAACCACCAGTCTTCTAGGGCAGGCAAAAGCTCCTCCCGAGACTACTGTAACTAGTGCCCTGGTCCTGGGTAAAACTTCTGATGGAGGGCTGACCCTAAGGAGGTAGTAGCTGCCAAGGTTAGGTAAAGAGAACAGGTGCCAGTGGGGACTGGACCAGCCCAGCCCAGCCCAACTGACGCTTCCTTTCCTCAGACTCTGTGCTGCTCGCTCTCTGATCCACTCTTGGGATTCTGGTTTCTCAGGCTTGGCACACTAGGGATACGATGCTGCATCCAGGCAGGTCAAGGAAATAGGATCCTGATAAACTAGACCTGTAGCCTCCCGGGGTGGACATTACTACAAGGAGAGACTTCAGTAAAAGCAGGATTCCAAGGAGCAGTCCTAGAGAGAGGGAAGGGGCTGGGCAATGGGGCTGAGGCCACTCACCTCTTTGCACAAGCCATGGAACAGAAGCGCTTGGAACGCTTGAACTTGTAGGCAAAGTCCACCCGGCCACAGAGCTCACACTTGAGTTTGAGGGGGGTACCCTCCTCTTTGGATTCTGAAAAGTATGGGAATGGTAAGTGTGGAGAAGGAGAAATTCCTGAAAGCCTGAAGAAAGCCCAACTACAAGGCCTTCCTACTCTGGCCTGCCTCTTCCTCATTTCCCTCCGATGTGACATGCAGTGACAGTCTAGCTTGAAAAATGCCAAAGTGTTTTAACCACTATTTTTGGAAGGGCTATGTCTCCCCCTGGAAAGTTCCCAGGAATAGCTGGAAAAGTCCTTGTAAACCTGACATTTTTTTCTGCCAAGTGTTAGGAGCTGAGGCATGTCAGGTGGTGCAGCATCAGCACCGTTCTTCATGACCATGGAAGGGAGCAGGAGGCTCAGGAAACACTCTAGATGCTGTTAGGACTGAGCCTTTGGAATTATCCCATCTGGCCCTGAGCCAGTTAGCTGGCTGCAGGTCTGGGTCAGAGAACCAAGAGTCCAAACAGCCTCCAGGAAGTCAGTGGTTCACAGGTAAAATGCAGTCCTTGCTTGGCCACTGCTGTGCCTCAGAGCCAGCCCCAGTCCTGATTGCAGGTTCCTGAGGCAGAAAAAGAACCATGCCTGCCTGGTGCTGTCCCTGCATTTGCCCCTAGAACTTGCTGATGATTCCCACAGAAAGTGCAACCCCCGAAACACTGGTTGGCTGGAGCAGGGCTGGAGAAGGGACACAGGGCTGCTCATTTCTCCTGTCCCTGGTTCTATATGGATGGAGGCTGAGGAGGGACTGGAGGAAATTTCAGTGGACAGAAATGTCTGTCAGTCCCTGCTCAGAGGTCCTCCACAGACACAGAGAGGATGAGTATGAGACCCACCTTCCTGCCATACCAGAAGGACTGCAGACCCAGGTCCAAGGCACCTACCTTGCAAGTAGGGCTCCTCCATCTCCGAGTCAGTGGTGGTGGTGTGGTCCTGCTGCGGAAGCTTCTCAGGCAAGAACCCCTGTGCATACTTCTTCTTGAGATTCCCCACCAGCAGGGACGAGCGTCCCACCTATAGGACAGGTGACATGGAAGCCACAGGGTTAGGTGAGAGCAGTTCCCTTGCCATTCAGCCTCATCACAATTACATGTATAAAGTATCCAGGCAGATGCCAGCCTCCCACAAGCCCCTGCACGCCATCCTGCTTGAGGCCCTATCCTGCTGTCTAGCTCCTGAGGGAGGAAGCAGTGGGAACCAGAGTGAAGGGATGACTTTGGTCCAGGAGCAGCAGACAGCTCAGGAGGTTAGGAGAACATCTATTCTTCCAGAGATGAGGTTTCCCACAGCACCACGTCAAGTGCCAGGCCCTGGGCTCACATGTCCGGAGGCAGGGGCAGGGCTGAGTCTGTGTTGCAAGGATACTTATGAGAGGCTCAGCCCCCCTTTTTGTTTCTTACTATTTTCTACCTCATCACTGCCCTACCTGAGCCAGAGGTATAGGCAGCCATAGGGAAGAGCAGTAAAGATCTGCCCCTGGCCCACAGAGCAATGTCCTGTGGTCGCCAGGATTCCAGGTTGGTTTATTCACCCCTTTGGCCCTTCCCACTTTGTTCGGGCAGCCTGTGGTGAGATCACGTGGTGTCCCAGGGTGGTACTGGTGTGCTATCAATCTGGATCCACCATGAAAAGAGCTGGTTCCCAGCGTTGCTCTGGGAGGCAAGAGAAGGCCCAGTCTAGTGAGGGAGGGATGCACAGGGCTAAAGCTACTCATAGCTAATGTGTGCTCCAGGTGGGGTTCTTTGCCACTAGCCTTGGGCAACCAAACCTCTGGGGAGAAAGAGGCTAAGAACCTGTCCTTAGACATTTCAGAAAGGCTGTTCATCAGATCAGTTAATGAAGCTCCATTTTCTACTGACTGGTCAAACCACTCATGAATGAATCCAAACAAGCAAAAGGCAGATGGCATGCTAGGAAGAGGGGCCCGCTAGAGGATCCTCATCCGCACACAGGTTAGTGTGCACCTGGCTCTAGAGTCTGCACTCCTACAGGGCAGAACCACCTGCCCTGGGCCACACCACACAGAATGGGCTCTGGGTGCTCTGCCCTAATAAGCATCTTTGGAGGTTTCCTATTTCCTTTCAGTTTTATACTTTCATCGGAGATCTCAGATTGTGCCCCTTCTAAAGGCCCCTCAATCTTATTCACTCCCCTTTGAAGGTTCTGAAAACAACCTTGAGGCTGTGAACCTGCTCCCCATCTTCCTTTCTGTCACATCTTGAGAACTCTGCACTAAGAAGGTTCTTTTGTACTCTAACTGGTCAACGTGCTGCCTTTCAGAGGCTTTGGTGCTCAAAGTGTGATGAGGTCTAATTTCCCAAAGTCTACAGTCTTTCTAAATATCTCAAAGTGAACTAACTCCCTTTTAGCCAAGGGGTCACCAGGCAAGGACACAGCTGAGTTTGTGTGTGGAAACTTCTAACTAAAGAATCTTTCCAATTATTCCCGATCACTGAGCCCTTCTAGGCTTTGGAGAGGTACTCAATCCTAGAAAGAAATGGCACCGACATTCTTTTATTTTGGGGTGGGGGGGGGATAGGGAAAAGGATTAGCAGGGAAAGAGCAAACTATTCACATTTTCAGAAACTGTACATGGAAATGTAAAAATATTCTAATACACATCCAAAATATACTTTAAGAAAAAAAAAGAGGGGAAAAGAAGTAGTCCGTACCGGGAAAGGCTCCGCCCCCTCCTGGATCACAAACCCTTCGATAACATGCGTCAGGATTTGGGGTTTCACAATGGCCTGTGGTGGTTTATTCTCACCATTCTGGGGGGCAGTGCCGGCGATGCTGGAGGCAGAATTTCCGTTCCCTGAGGTCATGCCGGGGCTGCTGAGGTCGGTCAGTGCATGAACAATGCCCTGCCCTGTCTCTGCATGAGGGAGAGTAGGAAAACAAAGCAGTGGAGATCAGAACAGAGGCCAGGGCTGGACCGGACAGCAAGGACTCAAAGTGCACCTGACTTTACCAGACAGCCATGCAGTCCCCTCCCTCAATAACCTATTTCAAAGTGGTTCAGTTTCGATGCACACACCAAGTGCGGGTATAATCAGTCCTGTATATTAACCCAGCTAATCAGCTAGCAGTGTTTCTTAACTTCCCAGCTGCACCCACAGTTCAACCTTGGGTAACACTGATTTGGACAAATAAAGTCACCTTTAGTTCAAGGGAGAAAATTAAGTACTATTCAAGGTGACATTTAAAATCAGGATGAGCTTAACTATGTATGCACAAGGCACAGAGTGTGATGGAATCTGGCAGATACAGGTTAAATGGTCCTTCTATGAGTTTCCTTGTTAGATTCTAAGAGCCTTGTGAAATATCAAAGACCGAATCCAGAAATTGATGCCAAGGGAATTTGGAGGTTGAACCACCAATACACAGTATCACATGGTTATCTGTCCAGAGACTGATTATTTGGGATCACTGGAATAAACATATGCATAAATTCTCTTCACCATGGAAGCTCTTGGCAGAGCTGGGATTTTCTGTGCCGCTTCTGGGGCCTCTTGCCCAGTGCACAGCTCCACACCCAATCTGACCCTAAGTAAATCACAGAGCCTCCCTCCATCTCTCTGTGGACAACTTCTTTGTGGGCCTGCTAGCATATAAAAGATCCACAGAGTACTTCAAAATATTATGGGAGCCTCACACAAGCCCGCTGCAGCTCCTCTCCCCCGCCACTTTCAGCAGCATCTCTCCTGAGCTGCCTTGCTTTCTCACAGGTGCAGGGTCCATCACCTCAGTTCTTAACCTCCCCTTCTCCCCGTCTCTACCCAGGACCATTCTCTACCACCACCAAGGCCCAGTGAGCTGAACTGCCTTTAACCTGGAACTTCCTAAAAAAGAAAAAAAGGAAAAACCAAAAAGGAATAACAAGCCTATTAAATATTAAGCATAACACAGTGGTTGTGTGTATATATATATATATACACATATACAAATATATAAACATATATGTAACATATATATATATATAATGACACAGTGGTATATACATATATGATATGTATGTGTGTGTGGTACTGGGGTTGAATTCAGAAGTGTCCTACCTCTGAGCTATACCCTCAACCCTATTTTTCTTATTTTGAAACAGGATCTTACTAAATTGGTGAGGCTGGCCTCAGATTGGCAATCCTCCTGTCTCAAGTCTCCCAAGTACTGGAATTACATGTTAAGTAATTTCTGCACAAAACTTTATGTAAGATGTTCTAATTTCATGTTAAAGACCCAAAATAATTAATAATGATTAACTATGTAGCATAGAGAAATCAAAATAGACATGTTTTTAGAAAAGGTTTACATCTTGGTCACATAAATCTATGCCCCCTGTGGTGGACAGGCTCTCCCTCCCTCCCTTTTCCTTTCTGTGGTACTGGGGATTAAACCCTGAGGCATTCCACCTCCAAGCTATATCCCCAGCCCTTTTTTATTTTTGTTTTGAATCAGGGTCTCACCAAGTTGCTGAGGCTGGTGTGTGTGTGGTGTGTGTGTGTGTGTGTGTGTGTGTGTGTGTTACTGGGGATTGAACTCAGAGGCATTCTACCTCTGAACTATACCCCCAGCCCTATTTTTTATTCTTTATTTTGAAACCGAGTCTCACTAAGTTGTGGAGTGCCTCACTAGGTAGCTGAGGCTGGCCGCAAACCCGGATCCTCTGGTCTCAGCCTCCCGAATACTGGGATTACAAGGGTGCGCCACCACGCCCGGCTTAGCTGAGGCTGGTCTTGAACCTGCGCTCCTCCTGTTTCCGCCTCTCAAGTACTGGGATTATAGGCCTATGTCACCATGCCCAGCTCATTTTCTTAATAGTAGTTCTAAGGCTTAATAAACCAGGATAAATCCTTTTTTAATGAAAAAGCACTGGCTACGATACATGTCTTTAGTACTCATTCCTCTATAATTCAACTATACAGTAAACTTCAGAGCTGAGCAGGGTCATCTAAGAGATGTGACTGAGAGGGTTTTAAAAAATTGTTTGACACAAAGTCATACCAGCAAGTTAGAAAAATTCCCATGGTGTCTATATTCATTTTTTTTTTTTTTTTTTTTTTTTTTTGCGGTACTGGGGATTGAACTCAGGGGCATTCTACCTCCGAGCTATACCCCCAGCCCTGTTTTTACTCTTTATTTTGAAACCGGGTCTCACTAAGTTGCAGAGTGCCTCACTTAGGTGGCTGAGGCTGGCCTCGAACCCGGATCCTCCGGTCTCAGCCTCCCGAATGCTGGGATTACAAGCATGCGCCACCACGCCCGGCCTATATTCATTTTTAAAAAATTAATAGCTTTGGCTTTTCTATAGAGATGTAAAAACTCCCTCCTCTGGAGTTAGTCTTTTTAAACTGCAAAGGTATTTGGAAACTGAAAAGAATATTTTCCTTTACAATCTGAAAAACTAGAACTGAGTTAACAACACAATCAAACTAAGTTTCTCTGCTTTTATTTATCTATTTAATTTTTGGGGTACTGGGGATTGAACCAAAGGGCATTCTACCTCTGAGCTATACCCCCAGCCTTTTAATTTTCGTTTTGAAACAGGGTCTCACTATGTTGCTGACAGTCTCATTAAGTTGCTGAGGCTGTCCTTGAACCTTCAAACCTTCTGTCTTAGCCTCTCAAGTACTAGGATTACAGGCATGCGCCACTACATGATGTACTTTTTTTTTTTTTGTATGTGTGGTACTGGGGATTGAACCCAGGGGCATTCTACCTCTGAGCTACACCCCCAGACCTATTTCACTTTTTATTTTGAAACAGGGTCTCACTAAAATGCAGAAGATCTAAGTTGCTAAGGCTCACTTTGAATCTGTAATCCTCCTGTCTCAGCCTACCAATTACTGAGGTTATAAGAGTGCGTCACCATGCCTGGCTTCAGCTGTGCTTTTAAATTTTAAATATTTAAGTCTACATTTACACAATTGTTTTACTCTGCTTTTATTTTCTACTATTTTAAATATGCAAAAAAACAAATGCATATTCTATTTGAAATGATGGATAAATGTTAAAATGCAAAAGCTTACTACTAAAATGAAAATTCTATTTTTAGACAATGGCTATTTCCTCCTAATTAGAGACTAATAAATCAGTCTCTGAGGAATCCAATCAACCATTGATCACACAATCGCAACATCTATAAATGGGTTTCAATCTCTTCTCTTACCCACGACTGGACATTTTCCATAGTTCCCCAATGATTTACTAGCATTTGTTTGAATGCCTCCAGTAGAAAGGAACTCACTACCTCTGAAGTAGCTTATTGCTACTGTGGATAGTGCAATTAATATGTTCTTCTTTATAATCAGCCCCCAATCTGTCTTCCTATTAATTTCTGTCCATTAATCCTGGTTCCGTTTCTTAAGACCACAACCTCAGTCATGGGTCCATGACGGAGTATAAACACAGGCTTTGAGCTGGCTGAGAGACTGGTGGTCTCTATCAGTGAGTGACTCAAGGCGAGTCAGGGTCCCTCGACAAGCCTGTTTATCAAGCTTGTTCTAAAGGCTCCCAGGACTTGGTCTTCAATGCAACAGAGTTCAGAGGTTGGGCTTTTAGGATTCTGACTTCATCAATGGATCAGTCCACGGAGGGGGCCACAGGTGGATGGGAGGTAGTGGAGACTGTAGGAGGAAGAACCTAGTTGGAGGGAGTGGGTCCTTGTGGGTGTGCCCTGGGGAGCTATGTCTTGTCCTTGGCCCCTTCCTGTTTCCCAGCTGCCAGGCGGTAAGCAGCTTTTCTCTGCCATAAGGCCCAAACAATGGAGTCGTCCAGCTATAGATGGAAACCTCTGAAATCATGAAACAATCTTTTCCTCCTCAAAGTTGTTTTCCTCAGGTAATTTTTTTTTTGCAGTACTGGGGATTGAACCCAGGGGCATTCTACCTCTGAGCTACATCCCCAGCCCTATTTTTTATTCTTTTTTTTTCCTTTTTTTGTGGTATTAGAGATGGAACCCAGGGGCATTCTACCTCCAACCTACACCCCCAGCCCTATTTTTTATTTTGAAACAGGGTCTCACTAAGTTGCGGAGGGCCTCACTAAGTAGCTGAGGCTGGCAGCAAACCCAGATCCTCCTGTCTCAGCCTCCCAAGTACTGGGATTACAAGCGTGTGCCACCACACCCTGCTCTATTTCTTATTTTGAAACAGGGTCTCACTAAGTTGTGGAGGGCCTCACTAAGTAGCTGAGGCTGACCACGAACCCGGATCCTCCCGTTTCAGTCTCCCAAGTACTGGGATTACAAACGTGTGCCACTATGCCCGCCCTCAGATAATTTCTCACAGCAACAAAAAGATGACTAATAGGCTGTGAATTAAGAATGGCAATACCTACTTTATCATGTTGCTGTGAACAGCAGTGTGGTGCCAGCTTACCAGGAAATTATCAAGAAATGAAAGATGCCACTCATGCCAGTAGCGTATCTTTTCTACTAGGCCAATGCCCGCTGTCCTTTCAATTCTTCCTTAAGTAAAAAGGATACAAGTTTATTGTCATCCTAGGTCTTCTTTGTCTACATCTTTGCCTACATCGTTTCATGTCAGGTGTGCAGTCAATACTGACCATATAGACCAAATGTAACCGTCTTAAGAGAAATCTGGATGGTAAGTAAGATTTTTGCTTTAACAGCCAAAGTCCTGACTGAGTACAGGCAGAAGGACGTGACTACTTCCCTTGTTTCAGTTTAGAAGACCTCTGGAATTAATTCCATTTAATTGCTCTGAATTCGGGGATCACTTCCGTCTTTCACCGATGGTCATCACCAAACCGCTCCTGACGCCTTGCCCTCTTTTGTGGAATTGCTCTAACCTGGCACCACTGCAATTTCCCCTGCTCCAGTGCCTTTCTTCCCATCTCTCACACCTGTGCCCTTGAATGTACCTGTGAGGCAAGGGGGCTAAGGTCAGATTCTTCCTTCATGCCAAACACAGAGCCAGTGTTCTCATTAGAAGCATTCATTCTCCATTATAACCCAGGAGAAGATTATGGGAGAGACAGAACCCAAGGGACTCAAGAGAGGGTGTTTGAAGCCGGGCGTGGTGGCGCACGCTTGTAATCCCAGCATTCGGGAGGCTGAGACCGGAGGATCCGGGTTCGCGGCCAGCCTCAGCTACCTAGTGAGGCACTCCGCAACTTAGTGAGACTCGGTTTCAAAATAAAGAATAAAAAATAGGGCTGGGGATGTAGCTCGGAGGTAGAATGCCTCTGAGTTCAATCCCCAGTACGGCAAAAAAAAAAAGAGAGAGTGTTTTATGAATTACAAAGGTTAACAGCTGTTTTGCTTTGCAGACCTATTGTAGGCCAATAGCTCATCACCTGTTTTAGTAACAAAGGAGTTTTGGCTATTTCTGGAATGACCAAATACAATCTCACCCCCTGCCAAGCTCAGCACAGAGATTAATTTAATCTGCTTCCTACTCTCCCAGACTGCTTTTCGGCCTACTTGGGGGAAAGCAGCTTAAGAGTGAAACTTGCAGAAACCTGCCCTCCTGGCCCTGAGGCCAGTTAAAGAGACAAAGAACTACTTTTATCTTTGGAATTCCATTTCTTCTCATTTCTCTTGACCGGTTTTGAGGCTGAAAGTGCTACTAGGGATTCCCACAAGCACTTAAAACCAAATAGTGCAGGCAGGCCACCCTAAGTTGGAGGGGCTGTGGTGGGAAGCCAAGCTGCAGAGTGGGGGAGGGAGGGATAAGTGTGTATACAGGTGTGTGTGGGGGGTGTTAGTAGAAACTTGCCTTGAATTGAAGCTGACCACAAAAGGCCAAGCATTGGGTCAAAATGAACAACACAGTATGTGCTGGGGAGTCTTACAAAATATATGCTCAATCTTGCTTCTCAGTTCTGGTCTCATTAACAGGCTCTGGCAGAAATAGCCCTTATGCAGGATAAAATAGGAAGGACTATCCAGTGGCCCTTCTCTATGCTCTTATGCTTGTGAAATTATCTGTTTTGGGGGTTGGTCACCTCTGCTAAGCAGAGCAGGGGGTTATGACTCAGCCCTCTCTATACTTTTAGGAATTAACCTAATGTCCAAGATAAGACCAATGTTTAATGTCTGCTAAACTGGAATGTATGGGACCCATGGTATCAGTCTTCATTGTCAATGCAAAAAGTACATACACATCTCCCTAGTACCAAAACAAGCAACCTGGCACCAGCTGAGATCTGTGAATTGTTTTCTGAGTCTGGTGTCTGCCCATTGGAGTGCCATTTATGGGGATGTGGCTGTAAAGAATAGCTATTTCTTGGCCCACTTCTGTCGCAGTGAGGATTTCCTCAGCAGAGGGGAGGTAAAGCATTAAGTCGACCCTTGCAGACTAGAGTTGAGTGTCCACAATTCTGATATTCCCTGTCACCTTTGAAACACTTATGCCAGATCCAGAAATCTGGCAAGGCAGGGCGACCTCTAGAGGCAGAAGCAGGGAGGTGCCTAGAAGAATAGCCTTGTCCTCAGGACCCAATTAAGACGCCTAGAAGGGCTCAAAATTTGGCCACTTTGGAACCACTTATGCTGGAATATGGTTTATCATTTGCAAGGGGTATTTCAGAGGGCCTAGCACTCATTCGGTTTATTCCTAAGTGGGCTAGGCCTGGAAGACCTGACGGTGGAGGAACAGAGCAAGCAGAGTTGCTTCTACCCCCTCCGCCTGGTCAACAGCTGATTTCCCCTTTCTCTAGGCATGAGAAGGGATGATTTTAATTTAAGACTCCTATCTACCCAGGCTTGGCTATACTAGTTAAGACAGAACTAATGAAGTTAATAAAGAATTTAAGGAAGTAGGTGATAACATGAATTATTTTTCTTGCAGCAAATTCTGCTCAACAAATAGCAAAACAAGACCACCAAAAAAACTGCAGAACACTCACTCTAGGGCCCCAGCACTGCACTCAAATCACTGTGCCTTGGCTTAGTAGGCCCAGTGAGTGACAGGGTTGGGGAGTGACAGCAGGGTTCCTCAAGAACTGCAGGCTCTAGAGATCCTGAGTGGAGTGCCTTTGAAGACAGGGGCACCTGGTCCCAGCAGCAGGCTGTCCTGCTGCCAGGGCAGCTGAGGGCAGAGTCCCTGGGTCTGGATAGGTCTGGCGCCACACTTTACAATCTCTTTAGTTATATTTGGGCCTCTAAAAGAAACCACTGGCACTCTGAAAGTGAAGGAGGCACATTTCAAGAGGACCAATTTGTTGACACCCTCCTCTTCTCCCCAGGAGAGGGTGGGAAAGTGAAGGGGAGGGGGGGAGGAGGCAGCAGGCTGGAGCTCTATCCTGGGACCCTCACAGAGTCCATCAGTTAAAGAGATTCATTTGGTTAACAACCTTCTTTAAAATGCAAGTGAATGCCTGCTGTCATTCACACCTTCCTGTGAATCACTGGACTCAGGCAGACTGCTTTGTGGCTCACTTAGGGACAGAGGCAAGGGTGTGTGTGTGTGATTGTTTTGGATAATAGGGCACTAAGTCACTGATGAGATCTCAGTCAAATGTCTTAATTTTCTAGATGAAGCAATTTGGCCTCAGGGGGTGAGATGGCTTGCTCAAGGTCACAAAGCCCAGTCTGGGGCAAACACCACATCAGGCCTAGTGCTTTGGATTTCTGGGTGGGCTGCTCAGGTAGAGCAGTGGGGGCCGGGCTGTGCTTTGGCTAGCCAAGGGACAGCATGAGGGCACTTGGGAAAAGCTGATAGAAAATGGATTCTGGGACCTTTTGAAGCAGAGGCCAGGTATTCACAGGTGGTCTGGTGTATTCAGAATGGGAAGGGCATGATGATCTAGGTGAGTGATTCCAGGAATGGGATTCTTGGAGTAAAAATAACAGGATCCCTGAACTTCATTAATTAGAACCCATAAGCTAGATTCAGTATTTCAAGATGCCTAGAAGGAAACAACACATAGGTTGAACAGGGTGAAACATGCTATCTGATACCATGTTTTCCACATTTAAAATGCTATCATCAGTTAAGATGACCCACCTCCCTCAAAACAGTCTTTAGATCAAGTCTACACACTGATCACACATGTTTCTCCTGTATGGACTGTACATGTTACAAGTATGCATTTTAGAATCAAGGCTTGAGGGAGTGTCAATTGGAAGATGTATCTTCTAGAACACACACCAAACGAACTCTTAATGGTGGGGAAATTGTAGGCCCTGTCCCACCCTGAGGTCCTCTGAGTACCATGGGAAGGAGGAATGACAGAACGGAACAAATGTCTGTAACCTTTTCAGTTCTGAGAGCAGGTCTCCCTGCTTGGGGGGCACACAGGTTGTGGCTCCCACGCGGGCACCATCACTAGCCTGCCCCTCAGCACCTTCCTTAGCTCTGCCAACAAGAACAGCTCACTCTAAAGAACCTCTCCAGAGAGAAGGGGAGAAATAGCAGGGTCAGGACTTTCAGGGCACTCTGCCCAGTACAGTGGTGAGCTTTTCAGTCATGGGGTAGGGGGAGGTTAAGGTCCTGAATCTGTACCAGAGTTTTCTGCAGGGGAAGAAGCTAGCCAGCAGACTAAGGAGCAGCTGGCCAAGGTGACTCCAGATCTGCCCTCAGTGTCACCGCAGAATGACCTTGTTGAGCCTGGGTTAGCAAACATGCTCCTCCAGGTAAGGACTTGGGCTGAGCAGCTCCAGAGTGTCTGTCAGAGAAGCTGGCTCCTCCCTTGCTGGCAGCCATTACCATACAGCTGACTTTCGTGCTGCCTGTTCGACACAGCCTGAGAGGTGCCCTTCTGACTTGCTCACAATCCCCAGCTGAAGTGTACGTAAGATAACTGTAAACAGCTGAATGTCTTCCAAGCTGCCACCCCAGCTAAGAGGGAAGGAATCAATGAAGCGAATACTGCCCTCCCCATTGCAACTTGGGAAAAAGGGAGCAATGGGGGATTTCCAAGAGGCTGACTAAACTGCTTCCCAGCCCACAGGCTGGGTACCACAACAGGGCTCAGGTTAAACACAGCACAGCCGTGCCCACGAGACCACAGGATGACATCTAACAGGCCAGAGCACCAAGAATGACAGGTAGCCTGGCTGCAGGGGGTCGAAGTGGAGTCTTCAGAGTTCTGCTTAGCTAGCAATGGAAACCAGTCCACAGGATGGTGGCCAATGCAGAGCTTAAGGACTCTCAGGTGGTCTCGTATCACAGTGCTCTGGCAGAAGCAATGATTTCAAAAGGCGTAAAGTCTGGGACCAGAGAGAGGCTCTAGAGAAATACCCAGATCGGAGGAGACAGAAGAAAGAATGGGAGGGTGGAAATAGCACTGGCTCCAGAGTTAGAACTGAGCTTACATTCTGGCTCCCGTCAGTGATGATGATCTACATGGCTTCTGAGTTCTCAGTATTTGCTGAGTCTTAGTTTCTCTTTCCTTAAGAACGAGAATCATACTACTTGAGACTTGCAAAGTTACAGTAAATATTAGTTTATATATGTAAAATGCCTGACACTGAATACATGCAAAAGCTGTACTACATTGGCAGTTAAGACTCAGGAAGACCCTGGACACAGATCCTAGCTTGTAATGCCAGCACCCCAGGCCTGTTTCCTCATCTATAATGTGGTGCATCTGTCTTACATGGCTGCAGTGAGGATTAAATAAAATAATGCAGCACAACATAGTGGAATAGGCCTGGCCCCAGGAGAGGCAAAGTCAGAGAAAAGGAGGAGAAGCAGCCTCAACCTCACTCTCATGGAGACTGGCTTCTTCCCGTCCCAGAGCAGAGCTACCTCAGGCTCAAACTGAGGCACCATTTGTGTTCCCCAAGTGACTTGTGTACTCAGGGCATTCCGTCCTTGTTGACAGTGACTACAATAGAGCAAAAATGCTTCTGCCCCTTCAGGGCAAACTAAAATCTCAACTCATCAATAGCTATTAATCCAAAAGACAAGAAGATAAACATCAGATTCTCTTCCTATACACGTCTTCCATAGAGTCTGTTATCAAATACACAGTGCAGAAGAACCTCAGAAACCAGAAAAAAGTTAACTCTGAAGCAAAAGGAAGAACCACTTTACCTAGGAAATAGTTAATTTATGGGACTTGTAATGACAAGAGGTGATAAAGGGCACAGTGACATGCCTCCTGACCACAGGGAATCATCATATTCATCGTCCAATTATAAAATCGCAGAAAACAAAGGGTAAGAAAGAAAAAAAGAAACCATCACTTAAGGAGACTCTTTATTCTTTCTTACTTTCATCTTCAGTAGGTATCATTTTAGAAGAGAATCTTTCTTGTGGGTGGGACCACATGTCTGGAGATTAAATACTGAGCAGCTGGGAGAACTTTAATATAAACTGGACTGACTCAAGAGGTAAAAAGCCTTTGGTAATTTCCTACTAACATAGAGCAGTAAAATCAGAATTGGAACTACCATCCTATTCCCTGGTTTTTAACTTGAACTTCACTTTAGCTTGCTGACCCATGCTGGGAGTGAAGGCCTCTGACAGGAAGTAGGTGAACTTTATTGAGCAAATGGTTATCAAATGCCTAGTATGAGGCCCACAGCTCAATGAAGGGGCCTAGAGGTACAGGGCAGTCAAGTCAACCTCTTTATACATTCACAACAGAAGAAAATACAGATAAGACATTCCCAAGAACTCAAGTGGAAGCTCCTAATTCTGAGAGAGTAATCACTTTTCTGTTTCCTTAAATAAGACAACATAGGGAGAGGACAACCTAGATAAGACCATGCAGGATCAGAGGCAACAAATACTTCAATCTTATAAGATCATCTATCCATCCATTCCCCTTAGTTTATTCCCACTCCCTCTGAAAGATCAGAACCAAGAGATCCAAAGCATCTGAGACAGGAAATGAGTAAGACAGGAAAAAGGATGTGGTCTGAAAAAGAGTGGATTCTGGGGTTGAGCCAGAACAAGTAACAGGCACAGGGTCAGAGCTGGGGGAAGGGGACTCGGTGAGGAAGTGAAATCTCAGGGTCAATAACTTAGACTAGAAAGTCAGTGACAGAGGAGTATGTCTGAAGACCAAAACAACATATTCCTAAGAGGTTGTCCTCCAGGGAAGGGTGCAGAGAAGCAATGGCTGAAGACTTGTGCAGGAAAACCATAACAGCAATAGAAGGAAGACGGCTGCAGTTTCCTTTTTACTGGGGGGGGGGGGGGGGGGGGGGAAGGAAATAATATATATGATGTGTGCTTGATCAAAGTAAATTAAAAATTACATTGGGATGTAGAAGTGGAAATGTTGACGTTCCATCAACATCTAGTAAACACTCATATGGCATACATCAATAAAGAACAATTTGAGGAAAAAAGAAGGGAGGGGGCGGGTATGGTGGCGCACGCTTGTAATCCCAGACTTTGGGAGACTGAGACCGGAGGATCCGCGTTCTTGGCCAGCCTCAGCTACTTAGTGAGGTCCTCCACAACTTAGTGAGACTCTGTTTCACAATAAAGAATAAAAAACAGGGCTGGAGGTGTAGCTCAGAGGTAGAATGCCCCTGCGTTCAATCCCCAGTACCGCAAAAAACAAAAAAAAAAAGGGGAGGGGGAAACAGGAGAGATTACTCATGAAAAAGCAGTAAGGTAACTGAGACACAAACTCAAGAATGGAAAGATGGACTAAGAAACGACCCACTTCCTCAAGATTAAGGCTGAAGGAAAAAGGTACCTATTCTTTCCAGTGTGTATGGACAAGCCTGAAAATTGATCCTGGGTGGGCAGAGCAGCACAGCTCTCCTAATAAACAGTGCCTGCAAAGGGCAGGTGCCCAAAGAGCACCACACCCCATCTGCCCACCCTCTGTGAAACAAGCCTGCCCTTGTGAGAGAACTAAGCCAGAAGCTTTGGTCTCTGGCTTGCAGGGGCTGGAGCTTAGGCACAGAAATTAACAGTGGAAAGCAGTTTATCGGCTGACTTAAAAGTATGAATATTCCTCAGAAGTCAGGGACTATGTGTGAAAATCACTTTTGTATACTCCATGGGGCCTAGGACAGTATTTTCCCAAAACAAGAACCTAATAATAAATGTGTGTTAAATCTAACTGAATGAAATGAAAGTTGCATAGCTGTGCTGGTATAGTAAGATTCAAAACAAAATCTCTAATCCTATAGCTAACATAGTAGGGCACCTTCTACTTTAGAGTCAAATGATGTGAAGCCCCACATCCCCTTGTGACCCACACCTAAACAAATCAATAGGCACCACCACAGGTCCATTGCCCTGTACAGGAGAGTAGATGGAATGGGGGATACAGAACAAGAAGAAATTTCCTTGCCTCATTAGCCTGTGATGTTCATGCTGACCTAGAAATCCTGGCAGTTCCAACATTTGGGTTGACTCAGGAGGGGAAGAAAAATCCCAGGTGAATGATAATTGGATTACCCAGTAATACCCCAGGGCCAAATGGCTGGAAAAGGCTAGGACAGGAGGGTCTGGTACAGTAAAACTAATGTTTTTTTAAGCCAAAAACCGAGACACTTGGGCTGATAAGACAATGGGATGAAATAGTTTAAATTGGAGGTGTCCTAGAAAAATTGGGGACATATGGTGGATTTAGGTCGGTAGTTTATTTCACAAGGGATCCTGGGGTCCAATATGCTAAGGGGAGGGGATCCAGCATCCAGGATGGGAGGTATGTAAAGGGAAAACTGTCATGTTTGTAAAGCAGGAAAAAAGAAAAGTGTAGAGTCAGCAGACATCACGTGAAGGAAAACATTCTAGGTGAGTAGTAGGAAGGAAAGTTGATGGGAACTGTAAGTGTGTTCGTGAAATCTGTTTAGGCAGTGAGGGAGAGTGGAGTCCCGAGGGGGGTCTCACTGGTACAAATGGCATCCACTAACGGGTATGGGGGGCGGGGGAGCGACAGGCGTTCAGAAGATGTAGTTTTGCCACTGGTTTGCAACCTGGCCTTGGGCAAATTATCTCCTTCTCTGTGGAGTTCAATTTAAATAGGGAACCTCACAAATCCCTGGTTTTAACGTAAACAACTAACAAATGTAGCATACCTTCACTTGGCACAGGAAGGAGAGAAAACGCTCTTCTAAAAATGGAAGAGAGGACAGGCACAGAACAGCTTGTCCCTTTCCCGTCCAATAAAAAACCTCGTGAGGCTGAACTAGATTAAGAACAAAACTCTCCAGCGAGGCCACAGGCGCCTCCGGGACAGGCGGTCAGTCCGCTCCCAGTGAAGTGCAACAGATGCGGGCAGTCCGGCCCTAACGGACCGTCCACCCGGGCCTCGCGCTCGCGGGGAGGCGACGTGCCGGGGCGGGGGCGTGCAGGGACGGGGCACACGGAAGCGTGCGGCGCGCGAGGCCGACGCGGCGGCTTCCCGGGGCGGCGCGGCCGGGGCAGCAGGGTCCCCGGGCGAGGCCGCGGCGGCCGGGCACCTCCCCGGCGCCGAGAGCCGCGGCTGGCACGGCCTGGCAGCCAAACAGGCCCGCGGCGCGCGGCCCGGAGGGCGGTGCCCGGCTTCCAGCGCGGCGGGCGCGCGGCCCAGGCCCTGCGGGCGAGCACCCCTCCCCCGCCCCGGCACTGACCTGTCCAGGGCCCGGCTGGGCCTGGCCGGGCGGGGCCTACGCAGCCCCTCGGCCCGGCGCCGCCGCGCTCGGGGTCCCGGGCCCGGGCGGGCCGCCTCCTCTCCGCCGGGAGCCTCCGAGCCGGGGCCCGGGGCTGCCGCGGCGCATCCGACCGCACCGGCCTGGCCGGCCTTCACAAAGGGCGGCGGGGGCGCCGGCCCGGGCGGGGGCGCGAGGCCGGGCGGGGGCGCGGGCGGCGGCCGGGGTTGCGCGCGCGGCGGGCGCTCGAGGGCTGCAGCGCCGCGGAGACAATGCGGCGCGTCCGGGACGGCTCCCGCGGCCGCCTCCGCCGGGGGCGGGGCCAGGCGAGGCGGGGCGGGGCCGGCGCGCGGGGCGGGGCAGGGAGGGGCGGGGCGGCCGACGCGGGCCGCGCGCTTCCTTTGTGCGGCCGAGCCCCGCCCGCGCCCTCCGGAAGGTGCGGCGGGGCGGCGGGGCGCGGATCTGGGGAGCGTCCGAGTGCCGCGGCTCCGACCCCAGCCGAAGTGCCCCGGACGGGGTATCCCGGACGCCCGCCTCGACGGCTTACTCTCTGTGGGGCCTCGGAGGCAAGATCGTAATAACGACCACCAGTAATTGAGGGCTTAGTATTTGTCAGGGCCTAAGTGCATGCGCCCGCTCCCGGTTGTTCACAGTAACCCTCCAAGTCATTATCCTCACCACTGGGAATCTAGGATCAGAGAGATGAAGTAATGACCGAAGTGACCCAGTCATACCTCCATAAAGGGCAGGATCCCCACCGTTAGGTTTAATGTGAGGGTTAACTGATCTACAAATTGCAGTGCCTGGCTCACAGTGGGAGCCCCATAAATGTTAGTTTCCCTCCCCAAACACACTAGTTAAACCTGAACAGACCTGGCGCAACACCTTCGTTCAGAAAACATGCCAAGAGCAGTGGGGTACAAAAGATGTACGATGTGACCCACACTCCTCACCCAGGAGCTGCTGGATAAACCACTGAGAATTTCTCCTGCCCTTCTTGACCTCTATTCCCAATACCACCCCCGCTCTCGTTTCTTGCCTTTCATATTAGTTCTATCATTCTATGACTTTTTCTCCTCACCTTCTTTCCCCCCTCTGGCCTCATCTCTTTTTCTTTGTTTTCACTTATTTTATATTCCCCCCACTTTGTTTACTAAAGTCTCTCCTTTTCTTCCCTCCATTCCCTTTCCCCTTTTACTATTTTCCAAATTCTCAAATCCCGTTTTCACTAATAATTACCTTCTCCTCTCTGCCTCTGCATTTGTTACACTTAACATTTTGCTTTATAAACTAAGGTAACTGAATAATCAACTACTCTTTATTCCCCAAACATGCCCACACTTTCCTGATCCTCCATCCCAACTTCCACTGGTCCTTCTTGGAGTGCTCTTTCCCCAACTGCACCTGGCCAGGTCCTACCCATCCTTCAAGGTCTAGACTCCAGAACAGCAATGGAAAACTTTTTCTATAATGGACGGGAGGGGAAATCCCTTCAACTTGTGGGCCATATGGTCTCTGTCCCAGCTATTTCACCCTGCCTCGAGTGTGAAAAGCAGCCACAGCCGATATGTACACAAGTAAGCGTGGGTGTGTTCCAGCATGAACATGGACATTTGAACCTTATAGAACTTTCATGTATCATGAAGTAGTATTCTTCTGATTATTAAAATCGTTATTAGCTTGTGGGCGGGTCGTACAAACACTGGCAACCTGATGCATGTGGCCCTGGAGCTGTGGTCTGCAGATCTCTCTCTAGAGCAATTCCACTTCCTCTCTGAAATCTATCCTGATAATCTCTACTTGTCAGTAACACTTTTCTCTTTGTAACTTGTAAAGCACTTACCTAAGATCTTCCCATGGCATTTAACATCATGTGTTAGTTCTCCTGTCATTTTCTTCCCGTGTATAAGCTCCTTGAAGGCAGGTACAGACCTCATTTCTCTGTGTATTGCCTCCCATCTGAACAGTGCTCTGCTAGGCAATACTTCTCTCACCAGACAGGACTTCCAGAGCAGGATGCTTGTTATAGGCTGATCACCTTGATTAGATTTTAGGTTTCAAAAAGAGGTTCTTTTTTTTCATACTGGAGATTGAACCCAGGGGAATTCTACCTCTGAACTACACTCCCAGCCCTTTTTATTTTTTTGTTTTGAAAGTGTCTCACTAGGTTGCTGAGAGTCTCATTAAGTTGCTGAGGCTGTCCTCAAACCTGCAGTTCTCCTTGTCAACCTCCCAAGAACAGGGATTATGTGCTACAATGCATAGCTCAGAAAGAGATTTTTGAGAGCTTTACAGACATGATGGAAAAAGATAGGCAATGTCAGTTCACTTAGGGATTGCTGTATAACAAACACATGAACAAAGACTGTTGATTAACAGCAGCCTGGAGCCAGGCATGTCAGGTCCTATATAATAGTTCTATTAGCAAATTGGTAAAAGACAAAGAAAATCTACTATGTGCCACAGTTCCTTAATAGCTGGATCTTGAGCAAGGCTCGGTCCGCTAGAGTCCTGCAAGGCAGACAATTCCAAAAGAAGGAATGTGTGGCATATCCCACTTTGCATTATGTTATGTTCTGGAAATTTGGGGTGCTTTGGGTTTTGCTTTCATATTAATTATAAAAGAAAATTTCTTAGAAACATGTGGCCTGATGGAAGTGATCAAGACAACCCATAAGAAATTCATTAACCACACACAAACATTAGGAAACAGGCTTTGCAAGCTCAGTTACTAAACAGCTTTATGTTCCCTCTCAGCACACAGGTATAGAAATAAAATAAATAAGCCAAAGAGACTTAGGTCTACTATTTTATCTATGAGTAAAGAAGGCTTTAAGACAGATAGTTTGTCCACTTCCTCCTTGTCTTCCTAAAATTTCACTGGACACATTAACTCTCTAGCTGCCTGAGAAAAAGATAAGAACACTGCTTAAAGGAGCTAAACAAATAGTAAAGATCAAATACCATGGGAAATGGCTTTTCTAGTTAAAGATGTACCTACTCAACCTTTAGAAAAATAAGACTGTAAAAATTCCTCTTCTATATGCCTCCCTGCAAAAAAGATAGTATAAAAAACAGCTACCTACAAGCAATAAACAGATGTGCTTCTACACTGCGTGCGGTGTGAGTGTATTCTCTTGACTTCGTCTCAATCCACACCTATCGAGGGACCCCCAACCCCACTGCCTGGAGGGCTGGACCACCACAACTATGTACTTTACTGGTGGCAAATTTAAGCAGAGCAATTAGTATAATGAGTAACAGAATTTGGATATAAAAGATTTCTGCCCACATCTCTACATCTTATTCTCTCTGTGTGTGCCTGCGTTTTCTCTCTCTTATCTAGTTTTTTTTTTTTTTTTTTTTTTTTTTTTTTTTTTTTTTTTTTTTTTTTTTTTTTTTTTTTTTTTTGTGGTACTGGGTATAAAACTCAGTAGTACTCAGGTAGAATAGAGCTACTCTACCTCTGAGCTAAACCCCTAGCCCTATTTTATTCTTTTATTTTGAAACAGAGTCTCATTAAGTTGCAGAGGATCTCACTAAGTTGTTGAGGTTGGCCACAAACCTGCAATTCTCCTGTCTCAGCCTCCCAAGTACTGAGATTACAAGCATGTGCCACCACACCCAGCTTATTTTTTATTTTGAAACAGGGTCTTACTAAGTTGTGGAGAGCCTCATTATATTCCTGAAGCTGGCTGTGAACCTGTGATCCTCCTGTCTCAGCCTCCAGAGTACTGGGATTACAAGCCTGCACCACCACACCTGGCTCAGTTTTATCACTTTTAAAATGAGGATAATGAAAGTTCCTACTTCTGAAGGTTACTGTCAGGATGAATGAGGAAAGATATGTAAAGCCTGACAGAGAGAATTCAATGAATGTTAGCTATTAACTATTACTATTTTTTTGTTAGGCCAGAACTATGAGTTAAATTTATTTTTTTTATTTTTTTATTTTTTTTAAATTTTTTTTTTTCTTTTTTTTTTTTTTTTTTTTTTGCGGTACTGGGGATTGAACTCAGGGGCATTCTACCTCCGAGCTATACCACCAGCCCTATTTTTTATTCTTTATTTTGAAACCGAGTCTCACTAAGTTGCGGAGTGCCTCACTAGGTAGCTGAGGCTGGCCGCGAACCCGGATCCTCCGGTCTCAGCTTCCCGAATGCTGGGATTACAAGCGTGCGCCACCACGCCCGGCTCCAGAACTATGAGTTAAATTTATAAGATGACATTTAGTGAACATAATTAATTGTATTTTTGTTCAAAGTGTAAGTTGTACAAGTCTGAGACTCAGGAGACCTAGAAAGATAGCAGTTCCTGGAAAAAGAAATCTCAAAACCAAAACCAAAACTAAAACCAACCCTCTGGAATTCAGTTGACACCCTGCTCTGTGAGCCAGCAGCATCATTCCCATGGGCAGGAGGGATCTGGGTGCCAGGTGCAGCGGCCTGATGAAGGGAGGGGAGGGAAGTGCTGTGCTAAGAGCCAGCACCTGGGAGCTGCCCTTCACAGCTGCATGGCCTGGAGCTCCTTCCGGCTTTGTTCCCTCTCTGATCATGGGGACAATAATACTTATCTCTCAGGGGTATCGCGAGTGAATAAAGGACTTAGTACCCAGCACATAGTAGGTGTACAACAAATTTTAGTTCCTTCCATTCCATAGAGATGTAGGAAACAGTCCTCCCACTTAACAGGCTTGTTTTTGTTGTACTGGGGATTGAACCCAGTGATATTTTACCTCTGCACTACACTACTCACCCTATTTTATTGTTTTTTTGAAACAGGGTTTCACTGGGTTGATGACAGTCCTGATAAGTTGCTGAGGCTGGCCTAGAATCTGCAATCCTCCTATCTCAGCCTCCCAAGTCCTGGGATTACAGGCTTGCATCACCATTCCCCGATATTTATAAAGACTACTAGCTTTTTAATTTGGAATGAATGTGCTTAATTTTGGATATCACATTTTTAAGAGAAACACGGAAAAGGTAAAATGGATAGACTAACATGACCAGAATGGTAGGAATGGAAGTTTTGACATGTCAGAGAGAAAAAAAGTAAGTCTCAGGTCTTTAGCCTGGATAGTTTTTCTTTTTCTTTTTTATGGGAGGGTGACACTAGAAACTTGACAACTGTCTACAAACACTGTATGAGATGGACTCTGTTACATTTGAGAAGACAGAATTACCACCAGTGGTAGCCAAGTTCCAGAAGAACAGGTTTTGGCTTAATTTGATGAGCAACTTTCTGACAAAGCATTTCCAGAATGGATTGAGCTGCTTTCTTTTCCTTTTAATTTTTCTTTCTCTCTATTTCCTTATTTTGTGGTGCTTGGGATTGAATCCAGGGGCTCACAAAGGTTCATACATGCCAGGCAAGTGCTCAAACACTGAGCCACACCCCCGGGCCCTGGGCTGCTTTTCAAAATGCCCCTTATCATTATGAATATACAAAGATAGAGTGGATGACTTTCTTCCCGTTTTAATTTCTCTGGTGACTTTTCTCCATGTCTGTTTGCTTTCCTTTTCCTTGATCCCATTTCCTATTTCTCATAGGACCTTATAAGTTTTTCACCCTACCTTGCTTCAAGATATTTTTCTTCTCCAGTCTCCTTCTTCAGTTTCCAAACTGCTTCTCATGCCTCTCTCATCCCCTCTCCCAGAGCACACTTAGAATCATAGCTGGAACTGCTTCCCTGAGTTGTAGGCAGTCCATGGCTCAGAATGTCACTGAGATCTGGGCCAAGATTGCTGTGCAAATTGGCAGAGAGGGGAAGGAAAGCAAATGGCTCGCCACAGGGCAGAGGGACCCAGCTGTGTCCTGGACCCCAGGCCATGGAGAAGCCCACTTGAAACTCAAAGACAGACAGATGGGGACCCTAGCGCTGAGCAGTGTCCTCAGAGATGCTTTCTGTGAGTTGAACTCATCTGAATCCCATCCAGCTCCCCCTAGGCATTTCCCCAGTCTTTGAGATATGGCAGCCATCTTGCCATATTTCCAAGCTCAAGAACTCTCTCTCATACTAGACGAAGCAGAGTATTGCAACAACTGGACACCTTCCTAACTCTCAACTTGGCACATGCACATACATCTGACACTAGTGATGTGTAGGTCTCAGAGTCTGGCTCTAGAACTTTCAACTTCTCTTTCTCTACCCACTTACTTCTTCTAGGTGTTCTCTTTTTATCCCTGATAAAAAGACATCTTCTAGGTGTTCTCTTTTTATCCCTGATTCATCTTCTCATTCCCTCCTGTTTCCAATGGCCCAGCTTCCTTGTTGCCTCGTTGGGCTTGCAGTGTAGCCTCCCAGTCTAGATGCCCAGGTGAAATGTGCCAGGGGATGGCAAGGAGGGCCGGCTTCCTTCCCTCCCCCGGGGCCCACTATGCTTCATACCGTGAGCTGGGGCCTGCTGGATGTTAGGGCTCTTGGGCACGGGCAGGCCATCAGGTATGGCAGTGACAATGGCTTGCTGATGTGGTGATGGGCCTGATCGAGTCTCAGGCACACTCTTCTCCCCAGGTCCCACTTCCTTCCAGTCATCAGGGGTGCACTGCTGGGGCTGTTGGGGGCAGGATAGAGAGGTTGGGCTTCTCATACATTGCCTCCATGTCTTGGATACCACCTGCTCTCCATGGAGACTGTGGCAGCCAGCAACGACCTTAGGATTCAGTCATCTTCTTTTTCAGAATACCCAGAGATGACTTCACCCCTCAGCCTACCTGGAAATACATTGGAACAGGGGGCCGCAGGGCTGCCTGAGCTGTGGCCTCCCCACCATTCATTCCCAGCATTTTGGGATCAGCTTACTCACCGCTGGTGAAGCAGGCTGCAGTTGTAAGATGACAGCTGAGGTGTGCTGGAACCTGCGTTGAGGGGTGTGAGACACGCCCTCAAGATGTCCATTCTGAGGCCCAGGGTCTGGTGTGGGAGGGTGACATTGCTGGCTGCCACTGGGCTTGTGCAGATTGGCAGTGGGACACTGGAGTGGCAGGGTGGGTGTGACTGGGCCCAGGGGCATGGCGTGGGCTTCTGAGCCAGGCTGTAGTGCCAGACTTGGAGGGACTGAGGCGAGCTGGGGCTGGGATTGGGCTTGGGGCGTGGGCCGCGGTGGGTGGGTCTGCGATGGCTGCTGCGTCTGTGGCTGCTGTTGAATCACAAACTGTGGCTGCAGGTGCTTCGAGGATGGCTGCGGGAGGAGCTGGTGTGGCTGCAGTTGAGTATAAGCTGAAGGGGAAAGGCTGGGTCAGACAGCATGGCTGAGCCTCATCTGCCTGTCTCTCAACTGTGCCCCCCCCACCCAAATGCAAATGCTTTCCCATGCCCAAGGTCCCTCACTTTCTTTCATCCCTTTCATTTCTCTTCCTTCTTGCTCTCCTCCTATGCTGAACACTGGGCTATTTGGGCTGCCCCTCAAAGCCTAGCTCAAAACTCACCTTCCCTGCAAAATCTTCCTTGCTGTTCAGAGATAGACTGGATTCTAAGTGTGCCATACTCTCTTCCACAGCCTTCCCTCTCTGTTCTCCATGTTTGTGACATTTGCAACCTCCCCACGCCCCACTCCAGCAATATGAGCTCACCCTTATCCATTCTGGCTTTGCCCAGGCTGGGCCTCAAATGTGTACTTGAAGCCAGGCGTAGTGGCACATGCCTATAATCTCAGTATTTGAGAGACTGAGACAGGAGGTTCGAGAACAGCCTCAGCAAGTAGTGAGACTCTCATCAACTTTGTGAGATCCTACTTCAAAATTAAAAAAAGAGAAAAATAGGGCTGGGGGTATAGCTCAGAGGTAGAATGCCCCTGGGTTTAATTCCCAGTATAATTAAATAAACAAACAAACAAATAAATAAATATTAGCTTGAGACTCAGGAAAATTCTGGTCTCAAGCTAACATTTATTTTTTAAATTAAAATGTTTGTTTGTTTTGCCATACTAGGGATTGAACCCAGGGGCACTCTACCACTGAGCTACATCCTCAGCCCTTTTTATTTTATCTTTGAGACAGGATTCCACTAAGATGCTCAGGCTGGCCTCAAACTTGCAATCCCTTTGCCTCAACCTCCAAAGTTGCTGAGATTACAGGTGTGTGCCACTGTACCTGGCTAAAGCTAACACTTAAAAAGAATCCTATGATGCTACAAGTACACTGAGTTACAGAGGCACCTTCTTTCTTAAAATTTGCCTATTTACATACAGACATAGTCCTCAGACACTGGCATCAGGCAGATCAAGGCTAGACTACTGGTTCCTTTTGTTACAAACCATGAGGACTTGGATTAGTTACTTAACCTCTGCTGACCTCAGCTTTCTAATAGAAAAATTAGAAATAATTATAGTTTCTACCCAGAAAGTCATTGTAAGGGGGGAAAAAACTGAAAGAAAATGACATAATGTGCAAAGCACAGTGCCTGGGACACAGTCACCGGCTCAGCCGTTTCTAGCTATAATTACACATATTATGTCGGTCTTGGTTTGGGTTCTCAAAGCCTGCTGGGCTTACCTCTGTCATAATAATGTTTATCATGATGGGCTATATGTTTCTTATTCAGATCACAAATCTGTTGTGGTCAGACACTACAATCTGTATGCAGGATCTGACATAGTGCCTGCCAGTGGATCAGTTTATTTATAGGAAGATAAGCTCGTACCCATCTGGAATTTCTTTGTTCCTGTGTGTTGCTAGCTTTTCTTTCTGCCATTTTAACCAGGCTGACTCTTTATAAGGACTCTTATATTTTTAGTAATCCCTTCAGCATCAAGATACTGCTTTGTATCTAGTAAGGATTCAGGAAATTCAGCTCAGCTATCGATTATCCAGGCCCCTAGGGTGAGGGCAGCTCAGCTGAATATGTCCTGTCTAGCTGCTGCTCTCCATAGGGAGTCCCACAGCTGGAGAGCCATGCAAATGCACAGGTCACAGCTGGAAGCTCACAACTGGATTTTAAAATCAAAGGCTCACAGGCAAGAAGGCTAAAGGCAAATTCTGGGTCTCAAGCTAGCATTTTAAAAGAATCCTATGATGCTACAGGGCACACATATTTCAAAGTGAGTTAGGGGAGGTACTTTCTTTCTTAAATTTTGTCTCTTTACAAGCAAGTTTCTGACTATCTCACCATAGCTCAATATGGATTTCCAAGCAACAGGAATGAAAAGAGAAGAAGAGAAACAAGAGGCGATACAAAGGAAAGCACAGTGGTCCTTGGTGATGGACTGCCATAGCCAGAGACAGAGGGAACATGGATGGTCTACAAGGTTTTAGTCTGGATGACACTGGATGGAAAATTAGGGAACGTGGGCATCAATGTCATTTTAAGGGGAATGTGTTTGGTTTGAGGTGATGGTGATCTTGGTGGAAACTGCCAAGAGACATTTGGTGATTATAAATTGTCCCCAATCCCAGTCTAAGCCCTTTTTCTTAATCCCACATCAGCTAGTTCAGAGGTTAACAATCAGCAAAGATTCAGGCAAACTTAACAATCAGGCTTTTTTTTTTTTTTTTTTTAATGGTACTGGGGATGGAACCCAGGGGCATTATACCTCTGAGCTACACCTTCAGTCCTATTTTTTATTCTTTATTTTGAAACATGGTCTCACTAAGTTGCGGAGGACCTCACTAAGTAGATGAAGCTGGCCGTGAACCTGGGATCCTCCTGTCTCAGCCTCCCAAGTACCTGGCTACAATCAGGTATTTTTAAGACAACTCTTGCTTGATAAGGCCCTGAGAGATAACTGCAGGTGTCATGCAGTGCCCTGTTAGACTCCATGGCCAAAATGACCCACAAATGATGGGTGTCACATCACTGCAAATACAGCCCACTGCCCCGGACATGGAGTCATCCCAAGGGCTGCCCATTGGAGGTGAGAACTAGGGATGGGCCAGGACAGGGAAAGCTAAAAGGATCAATGGTGTGTCCCCCACCTGCTGACTGTGTGGCCCGAGACAAGGTACTCTTCCTTTTTAGAGCTTCAGAGTTTTGTTTAGTGGAATAAGAGTCTGGGTTAGATGACCACACAAGTCTATTCCAGCTCTATAACTTGATAGGGTGGCTACTGCAGGAAACTAGTTTTAAGATTCAGAATTTATAAGGTGGGAAAAGGAATGTAAGGATTTATAAGGATGAAAAAGGTTATAAACCTATAGAGCATAAAGAATACACTTAGGGGCAATACACATTTGTTTTATCAAACGGTATAGTTTAGATCTTGAATGCTCCTCAGAGACCCATGTGTTAAATAAAGGCTTGGTCCCAGGGTGATGCTACTGGAAGGCAGGGGAACCTTTAAGAGGTGTGGCCTTATGGGAGTGTGCCCTTGAAAGGGATCATGGGACCTCTGCTTCCCCACCCTCTCTTTTGCTTCTTGGCCATGAGGTGAGCAGCTTTGCTCCATCATGTGCTCCCGCCATGATGTGCTGCCTGGCCGCAGGCCCAAAACAATGAGACCAACCAATCATGGACTGGAACCTCCAAAACTGGGCCCAAATAACCCAGTTTTCTGTTTACAAGTTGATTATCTCAGGTATTTTCTGTAGTTATAGGAAGATGATGAACACACCAAAATATTGGGAAAGGAAACTGCTGGCCTCTTGGCCCTCTGTTCTGTGCTTCCCCTTCTGTCCCCTTTTCTCCTCTACCCTGTGCTGCTCATGGAAAACAGAAGGCAACTGTTTCGGGACTAATGATGACACTATACACCCAAACTGGAAACAGAGCTCAGAAGGCTTAAATATACACAGATCAAAGGCCCACAGGTATTTGGGGGAAGTGCACATCATTAGCTTCTTGAGATTAATAAAAGGCAAAGACCATGATTTAACTCCAGTATTATCCTGGGTCAAAAATCCTTTTGTTGGAAGTATTGTGATAATTTTCTAACTGTTCTTCCTGATTCTAGTTTTTTCCTGCTATAACCCATCTATGGGTAGACTGCAAATTAATCTTCCTAGTACACAGATTTGACTCCTAACTAAAATCCACCAAGGATTCTCCTTTGTCTACAGTCATCCAAAGCCCCTGGCATTCGAGATCTCCATTCAATATAAACTAACCCCTTAATTTTTATTATTTCTTTGACTCAAGCAATCATTACTGTTCCTTGTCCCCTGTATGAAGTCGCACACCAAATCCTAGTCATCCTTCCTCAGCTCGTAGAGCTGACAGGACTCTTCCTTTCTCTAAGGGCCACTGAGGCTCCTCTGCTTTGCCACTGAGATGCGGTGTGTCCTGCAGTCAGTGTGAGCTCTAGTCATTGTGGTTTGGATCTGGACTGTCCCCCACAGTGCAGCAATGTCTAGAGGTGGGGCTTTGGGGAAGTGACTGGATCTGAGGCTCTGACCTCAGCGGTGGATTATTCCACTGGTAGCAAAAGATACACCTGGGAGGTGGGACCTAGTTGGAGGAAACAGGTCACTGGGGGACATTCCCTGGAGGATTTATCTCCTCTCTGGACCCTTCCTCACTGTCTCTGCTTCCCAGCTGTCATGAGCTGATCAGCTTTCCTCTCAGGCCTCATCTCAGGTCCTAAGAAATGGAGCTGGCTGACCATGGACTAAGACCTCTGAAACTATGAGTCAAAATAAATCTTTTCTCCTCCGTAAGTTGTTCTTGCTAGGTATTTTGGTCACAGCAACACAAAGCCGACTAACACAAGATTCAAAATGCTTGGATTTGAATACTAGCCCTGCTACTTACTCTGTGATGTTGGGTAAGTAGATGACACTTATGTGTCATCTTTAAAATGGGTAACAACGGTACTTATCTCACAGTTATTTCAGTAAATGACTAATCTTCTTTAGTAGCAGAATTTAAGTAACTCATTTGTCTCCTCCACAATGGCATGAATTTAGGTGATGCTCAGTCAGTCCTGCTGAAAGAATGAATGCCTACACGATGGGACTCCAACTGGGACCACAAACTTGTTCTCTTTAAAGCTAAGACATGGTGGGATAGGACAGTCTCACAGAGCACTTGGTTTCACCAGCAGTCTAGCTTACTGAAGACCCTGTGTCTGTCCAGTCTTTGCTCATGATCTGCCTGAACTGGCCTTCCAGCCACCCTCACTGATCCACCTGTTGTGACATAAAACGTCAAGTCCTTTCATGCCTTTTTGGCCTCAGTTTCTGTGCTTCCCTTTGCTGGAATGCCCTTCTTCTGCTTCAATGATCTAAGGTCTAAGGGCTGATGGTCCAGGCTCAGTTCCTGTTTTCTCTGTTTGCCTTACTCCTCAATCATGGGTTGTTTCCTCAGTGCTCTTGCAGCTTTGTTTGATTCATTTGTGATTTAATGTGTTCTCCTATATATGTATTTTATTGATTTTTAAAAATCAACCCCTCCCCCATTTTAGCCCTTTGGAATTGTGTTGCAAATTACAGTTGATATGTCAGTTTCTTTCTTAGAGTTAATAAAATACTGGTGCATCTTACAATCTGAGTTGTCTTAGATTAAATGAAATGGAAATACTTTTACTATTTTGCCTGTATTATTTTTCAGATTTGACTATATGCTTTTAAATCAAAGGCATATCTCATTATTATTTTTAATAAAAAAGATGTGCTTTGGAGCTGGGCAAGGTTGTACATACCTGTCATCCCACTACTTGGGAGGCTGAGACAGGAGGATTGCAGGTTCAAGGGCAGACTCAGCAACTTAGCAAGACCCTCAGCAACTTAGGGAGATACTATTTCATTCTAAAAAATAAAAATAAAAAGGGCTGGGGGTGTAACTCAGAGATAGATTATCCAAGGGGTGTGCCTTATTTAATCAAAACAATATGCTTCCTTTACTTTTTATATTATCTAACCTACGTGTTCATAGAGCCTCAGCAAATGTCTGCTAATGATCATGACAGCAAGACCAATCTGTGCTCTCCCTCTTCCAAGCCCTCCCAGCTCAATGTGGGGTGGTGAAGAGGGCATCCGCACTGAAGCCATGATCCAGAAGAGGCCATGTCTCTCTCCCCATAGCTAGGATGGAGCATGTCAGTTTGTGAAGTATTCATGCTAGACCTTTCTTCTTACTTTTTTCTAAGGACCAGTGGCTTCATTCCCTCCCTTTTCCTACTTCCCCACTACTAGAAAGTTCTTTGCTTCAAAGAAAAACAAGGGATTGGTTCTGTGGAGCCTCAACCACAACACTGGAGGGTCCTGATCAATATTTTCTGTTGAGGAGCAGGGGAGGGGCTGGCCCAGGACCTCTGCAAATTAGGGCCTAACTCAAAGAAGAGACTCCAGGCAAAGTTCGACTTCCTGGCTGGTGCTTTAACGTTGAATTGCTTCTTTAGAATCTGAAGAGGCCAATTCACTGTTTCTGAACTAGTGTGTTGATAGCAACAAGAGGATTAAGGTCTCCAGGCAGGAGGGCTGACTGTGAGGGGTCACTGGCATGCCCCCTCACTGAACTCACTGCCAGAATTTATCAGTAGTAGTTCTCTATTGATCTCAAGGCTTTACATATGCAGGAAACAACACACTATCCCAGAAAGGCTGGGCCTCTTGATCCAATTTGTGAGAGATCACAAGTAGCAGGCCCTCTTTTCCTAGGACTCCACTACAATTGGCTAGAGTTTAGAGTTACCTGGGTCAGGGAGGATACCTGTGGGAGAGGAATAGTGTATCTTTTTATTAACCACTAATTTTCAAGATTTAGAAAGTTATATGATGAAATGCTTTTAACCATTCACTCACTTAACAAACATTTACTAAGCACTTACTGCAGATGAAGTGCTATGCTTGGTGCTGGCTAAAATATAGTCTCTAGAATAATTACAGTCTAGTAAGAGAGATAATAGAGACTCTTAACATAAGTTGGTAAATGTTGTGATAGAAGATAAGCACAGAATATTAAGAACACAGAAAAGAGGTTTCAGCTTTGGAAGAAGGGCAGAGACTGCTGCCCTGAGGACGTGTTTGACATGCTTCAGAGTTAGAAAGTTTACAAAAGGAATGGTATATGGAGAGACTTGGAGGCATAAGGAATGTGGTACATTCAGGGGCCTCTGGAAAGCTCTGCACAGCTATAGCCCAGGGTGTCTATAGGAAGAAGCCAGATGAGGAGGCACTTTTAGGTTGGGTGTAAGTTGTACAGTGTGTTCAAGAGATTCCTCATCGCCAAAGATCAGGCTTCAGGAGTTGACTGAGATTCAAGCTGACTATAAGTCGGGGCTCCACACACAGAGAAATAGACAAGGATGCTTTTTATTTTTTAGAAAGACCTAGAACATTTCTACATGAATTTTCTGTGGTGTATTCCTTCCAGGTTTAGGGTTGGGAGAAGTGCTAAAGGGAGTTTCCCTGCAAGAGGGAACCAGGTTATACAAACATATACAAACAGGCTTGTACTCTTCGTCAGGAACACCATTCTATGGTGGTCTACGTAGCCTTAATGTCTTGGGCCTGCTTAGCAGCCACCTGGCAAAACTACCAAATTCCCTTATGTGAGCAGCATTCCTGGCTAAGCAGCTTGGAGCATTAATAAAGAAACTGGTATCTGCATTTCTGCCCTGCTCTGCCCTGCTCTTGGCAGATGGACAGCAGTCTAGTGAAGTGGGTACAGACATGAGCTTGCATTTTTGCTCTGCCACCTATAGGCTATGCAACTTGAGACCAATTGTTTAACTTCCTGGATCCTGACCTTCTGTTCTGTAAAAGGTGAGACATGTCATAGTGTGGTTGTTAGTAACAAATGGGATTTATGTTTAAACTATAAGAGGTTCATTGCCTTCGCTCAATGCCTGGTACCTAGCAGATGCTCAGTAAACAGCAGCTATATTTAAAGTACAACCAGCTATTTGTATGTTGCCTTGAAGTTCTCAAAAACTTGTTATAACTTAACCCTTATTTATTCCTAACAATAAGTCTATGAGGCAATCAAGCAATGTCCCCATTTTACAACCAAGAACTGAGAGTAGTTTCCAGGTGATTTCTACAGTGCAGGAGGCTGAGGGAAAGCCGATTTACTTCACAGATGAGGCAAGGTGTCTTGATATAACACATGCTCCAAATGCCAACAGCTGCATGGATAACTCACCAGAAAGTGCGAACAAATATGGCAAGTCAGCCGGGCGTGGTGGCACACGCTTGTAATCCCAGCATTTGGGAGGCTGAGACCAGAGGATCTGGGTTCGAGGCCAGCCTCAGCTACGTAGTAAGACACTCTGCAACTTAGTGAGACCCTGTTTCAAAATAAAGAATAAAAAATAGGGCTAGGGGTATAGCTCGGAGGTAGCATGCCCCTGAGTTCAATCCCCAGTACTGAAGAAAAAAAAAATATGGAAAGCCCTAGGAGCATTTGTTGTGGGCTGCTGAGAACTTTGGAAGTCATCGTGGAGGAATGGACAATGAAAAGGGTGTGTTCTGGCAGAAGATAGGGAGGCAGAAGGTATAAGTCTGGCCAAGTCAGCCGCAAAGGGGTGGGAGTGGGAGAGAGACAAGAGCATGTTTGCTTTGGTTGTAACACAGGGTCTGTGCGAGGAAGCTGTGCAGTTCGGGTGGTATGATGAGCAGTGTGGGTGGGGAAAGTCTTGAAGGTCCCACCCAGGTCAGCAAGTCAGTCCATTAGCAGTCATCAATCTGCTCTTACTATAGGCAGCATTCCAGTGGGTCAGCTGGGAAATACAGAGTGAAGGTCTCTACATAGGGAAGAAACAATATAGTCTTGGAGGCAGATAATTCTAGCAGCTGTGGTGGATGTCCTGGCAATCAGTTAAATTTCATCCAGCCAGCTGGCCTTGAGCAAAGCAGGAAGCCAGGAGAGAGGACAGTACCAACAGAACCTGATCCACTTGTGATGAGTGGCGGTGGCAGAGGGTGGGAACAGGAGGGGAAGAGGGAACCTCTGTTGTGAGCTTTCTCTGTGCTGGTTACAGGTCTCATTCATTTTTATGGCCTATGGGAAATGTGACCACCTCTGTTTTATAGATGAGGAAACTGAGGTTTACAGACATTAACTCACTTGATCGTGGTTATTCAACCAGTAAGTGATGAGACTAGGGTTTGAAACCAGTTCCTGCTCGAAGACTGACTTTCTGAAGGAAAGTAGCCTGTGAGCCTGGGCTCCAGGAGACCTTGAGACTGTGAACTGTGATCAGGAATCTGGGAGAGGAGACCTCTCCATAGAGGAAGAGATTTTTGTTTTATTTAGGGTCTTTGCTTGGTTCAAATTCTCTAAACAAAATTTAAAAAAAAAATTGTATGTAAGTGGAGTGGTATCCAAGTAGGAATAGCCTACTAAAGCTGGAGGGAGATCTATAGGGAGAAGGGATGAGGGCAGGGATGGACAAATATTAAGAGGCCTTTGGCAAGCTGGGCATGGTGGCTCATGCCTGTAATCTCAGTACTTGGAAGGCTGAGACAGGAGGATTACAGGCTTGAAGTCAGCCTCAGCAAGTCAGTGAAGCTCTCAGCAAACTAGTGAGACTCTGTTTCTAAATAAAAAATAAAATTGGGCTAGGAGAGTATAGTTCAGAGGTAGAATGCTTCTGGGTTCAATTCCCAGTACCACCAGCAAAAAAAAAAAAGCTGCTGGCAGATGGATAAGCAGCAGGTGGGAACAGAGAAGTTCCTTTAAGGGTGGAGGGGGGGTGGACAGGACTGAGGAGATCCGTGGCTAATCGCAGTGGGACAACGGGAAAAGGCAGGAGGAACAGGCCCCACCTACGCACACAGATGGTCACACACGCACGTGGCCACTCCGGGCTCAGGTGCTTCCCAGTGCTGGCCAAGACAATCCTCTTTCTGTTCCACTCTTGAAACTAACTAATTTTTCGAAGCACAACCCAAGTTTCCACAACCCCCACTAGGATTCCAGCTCTTGCTTATCTAGGTAACCCCTGCAGTGCTTAGAATAATGTTTGGCACATAATAGGTGCTAAATGAATATTTGTTGAGCTGAACTGAACAAGAGACAGAGAAAAACTATTTGGGGATGGCAGCTAATTATTCTTTCTGTGCTATATCTTCCTCATTTGTACAACAGAGTAATCTTCGTTAGGATTAAATGAGATAGGTAGGTAAAGCAGTTAGTACAGTACCTGGAATGTGGTTGTTCGCTAACGTAATTACTACTATTAGCTGGAAGCAACCAGGGAAGTAGTATAATCGAAGTTGAAGGTGAAGAATTTCAGGAAAGATGCTCAAGAATTCCAAGACCCTTTGTGTATCAGTCAACTTCTTCTTCCTCCCCCACCCCCATCACACACACACACACACACACACATACACACACACACACACGTATGTATACATGCCGGTAAAGGATGTTAAGCAAAATATAAAAGTCCTCTACTGGTATCTTATATAATCTGGATTTTCCCTCCCGAATATAGGAGATATTCTTTGTAATTTAAATCATGTCCTACAGTGGATAGTTGAAATGAACTTCATGGCCAGTTCCATAATTTTAAAGTCAGAATTGATGGGAATTTTGATTTCCAGCTAGGTAATAGGCCCACCTGTATGCTTTGCTGTTCACTGGCTCCTCTAAGTAAAAATATGTTTACCCCACAATTTGGTGGCTGCTTTGGAGGGAAATGTGGTACCCACGAATCCTAGAACCAGCAAGCTTCACATTGTCCAGCCTATCACAGACAGAAATCTCTGCTCCCTGACACAGAATACTCTCTGTGATAAAACAAAGCAGCTATGTGGCAGGCCTGCCCAACAGAGAATTCTCTCTTTGGCTACAGACCTGAGGCGGTTTGAGGATACAGAACAAAGGGCTGGCATCTGGAAACATGATTGGGTGAAAGGGCCCCAGATTTGCAATGACCCAACAGCTCCCTTTTATCTCAGCATCCCCCTCCCGGTCAGCAACTTTCTCCTCACCTTTGGGCTGGGTGTGCACCCAAAGCCTGGAGCTTAGCGTCTAGAATGAGGACTCCAAGCCTCCTAGCTGGAGCTGGGGCCCAGTGTCCCTGAAGGCCAGGACCACAGGACCCTTGCTGCCTGCCCCTCTTCTGCCCTCGGTGGTCCAGTCCTCCTACCACTGAGAAGGGCAAGGCCAGACCTTTGCCTTCCCCTCCAAAGCCCGACCTCAGGCTCCACTCTCCTCCCTGTGCTCCCCTCCCCCACCCCACCCCCTTTCAGGGCATAAGGGACCTTTTCTATTTGCAGAGCCTAAAGAAGCCGGTTGCCAAGGTGACAGGAGCAGGAACAGCAGGGAGCTTGCCATGGGGGAGGGGCTTTGCCCCCAAACAGCTGTCAGTGGGAGCAGTCCCAGCTGGGACTAGAGACTGGCCTCTCTGGGAGGAAACACCCCCAGGAGAACGCATTCCTCTTGGCTCCCCCCACCAGCCTCCACTGGCTACTTTGCTGGGGGCAGCGCCAGCCGCTCAGAAAATGCTCCAATAACAAACAAAACATGCGTGCTTTCTGTGTGGCGCTCTCATGTGCACACTTCTCTCTCGCTCCTCGGCCCTCCCTTGGTTCATTCACCGAGGGCTGCTGGGCAGGGGGCCAGAAGTCACCTCCGCCTGGGGAACTGTGGACCCCAGACAGGTGCTGCTCCAGGCTGCCCCCCATCAGGCGTAAGAATGGTTTGTCTTTTTGTTCCAGAGGCCTGAGAGGATCTGCCACTGCTAAGCCTCCCCCAGCTGTCTCCCATTTGGGAGGTGGACGCGGGGGAGTGGAACCAAGGGCTTACAGAGAGGAAGGGCTGGGGGAGAAAGGAAGAATAGGACGGGAGGTGGGAGGCAGGAACAATGCAAAGCCCACTGCTCTCTGCCTCTGGGGAGAGGGTCTTTGTGGTACTCAGCTCACAGCTGCTCCTTAGAAAGTGCCTTGGGCCACAGGCACACACTGTTAGTCTCAGGCCACTCCTAGGCTCCAGGACCCCAAGCCTGTCACTCATTGGTGTTTATGGGGCTCTCCAGGAGAGAAACCCCTACTGGGCCCTGCAATCTCCAGGCAGTCTCAGAACTCCCAGGCTCTACAGGAGAGAGCCCCCTATCAGGCCCTGCAATCTCCAGGCAGTCTCAGAATGCCAAGTTCTACAGTCTTAGAAGCCCCAGGCTTTTTAAGCTTTGGATCAGGAACAGGAAATATCAATGAAGCCCCAAATCACTGGAAGAACTGAGAGGGGCAACCTGGCTTGATGATTAGGCCACAAACTGACTCCGCCAGATGTGGAGTCTGGCCCCAGTTCTGCCATTCACTACTTAGGAGATCCTGAGGGCCGAGTATAGTAAGTTCTTGGGGAATCTCCCTGAGTCTCAGTGTTCTCATCTGTAAAATGGATTAAAAACACCTAGCTTACAGGGTTCTTTTGAAGGTTTGGAGAAGTGGCCATAAAATACGTGTGCATAAAATGCCTCATACATTATTTAGCATATGATGGACTTTCCCCAAGTGCTGGCCTTTCTATCTGGTTTGTTGAGACTTCAGAGATGTCCAGCAACCTCACCAAGAACAGCTCCTTCTTTTGAACAGTCTTTAGGATTTGGGGAGCTGGCTTAGATTTATAGAGCAGCTCTATATTGGCCTGGGCGGGAACCGGGTTCTCAGGAAGTCCTGGGTTCTGGTGTTGCTCTAGGGTCCTATGGGTTGACTGAGAATGCAGAAGAGATGCAGCTTTGGGGTCCTCGCTCTAGCCTGAGCTGGCATCAACACATTGTAAGATCCCCTAGTTTTTACCCTTCTGAGCCTCAGTTTCTCTTTACATAAAAGGAAGAGGTTGAAGCAGTCTCTGGAGAAAGCAATGCCAAACAGTGAGAAGCACTTGAAGCCACAGGGTCTCTGCCAGGAGGAGCCTCCCTCCATTCAACAGTGACCTCTGGAAGGGAGTGACTGACCCTTCACCCTGGGTATTTATGAAACCTCAAATAAATGAATAAATGATTTCAACTAAGTTTTTTCTCCATATCAGCATCATACACTCTGTGTGCTTCTGTCTGTCTGGATGCCTTTCCCTGCTTTGCTGGGTTGTGGCTCCTCGAGAGACAGCATCCCTGACCCATTGTGCCTGGCAGCGAGCGACCATCTCTGCTTGGCTATAACTGTAACAGGATTATGAAATGGACTGGGTTTACTTATAGAGCTGGCTCCCTCCTTTTAACTAGTACTCCTTTAGGTAATCATACAATCTGGGATCACAGGCTGGCTGTGCACACTCCTATTATCTTAGAGACTCGAGAAGCTGGGGCAGGAAGATTCCAAAGTTGAGGCCAGCCTGGGCAGCTTAGCGAGATCCTGTTTCAAAATAAAAAATAAAAAGGGCTGGGGATGTAGCTTAGTGGTAGATTGCCCTTGGGTTTAGTCCCAGTAACATACACATACACACACACACACACACACACACACACACACATACACACACGTGTCTAGTGACAAACATATAGTAGATTCTCAAGGGGAAAAAACAAAAACAAAAACAAAAACAAACCCCAAACAGGTTAGACTGGATTGTAAAATGGTCTGGAAGAAAACAGAGGGTTAGTGGTTTTCTCAGTGATGTGATCAGAGTGATTCTCTGTTTAATACCAAGCCAGATGGTTCACCACTATATTTATTTCTGTGGTCTAACAGCTAGGTCTTGTTCCCTAGACTGATAAATCTGGCTTCTAGGGCTCTTGGCAGATTTTCCCAGTAAAGATTGCCTATAATAGGCAGTACTGGGAAAGTTTAGCAGGCAGGGAAGGGAGTCTAGCCAGGGAATACTGATTCATCCCCTTTGCAGAATTTGCTAGATTTTTTTTTAATCTTCTAGATTTATTCTCAAGTATCACCCTCACTGGCAAGCCTTTCTCGGCTCCTGAGGCTCGATCTCTCCTCTACTCCTAAGCTGCTCAGAGCTGGCACTACACCACAGGTAATGCCATGCAGGCTGCTCTCAAGCTGTCCATCTCTTCACCTGGACTGTGCCCTCCTTGGTCTCATCAGTCTTTGCACACCCAGAACCAGCAACATGACTGGTAAATACTAGTCAACAAACGTCTGTTGAGTGATAAGAAAATAAACTCCCCACATCTCCATCTTTCTGCATGGTTCCTGAATGCTTCTGGCTAGCCTGCCCTTCTCCCTGGGACTTAGGCAATGTCAAAACATCCAACTGCTGACCTCCTCTCACTCCAGGTTAAGAGATATGTGTACTCCAAGAGCCATTTCGAGGGAGAACTACTTTATTCCTACCCACATGGCTTCCTTCCTAAAAGTTAGACTGGAAGCAGGAATGGGATCAGGAGCTGACAAACACCTCGAGACTGGGAGAGGGGAGAGACATGTGGCTGGTATCTTAGCACGTCCAGGGGAAAAATGAAGGCGTGACAGGTTCCTGACCACAGTCTGGATTCCTTCCAAGAGTACTTACCTGGTGCAATGAGGGGGTGGGCAGCCACAGCAGGAACTGTGCGTCCGAGCCCGGCCCGGCCTTCCATGCTCCCCGGCAAGCTGCTGTTGCCTTCTCCTTTCTTGAGTGGCTCCATCACACTGTCAGTTATGCCAGGCCTGGCACCTGCAGGGGAACCTTGAGCAGCATTTCTACCCTGTGATGGGGTAGGCAGAGGCTGGTTACCAGGTGTGGGTTTCAGGGCCAAGCTGGGCAGGACAGGCTGAGTAGGGGTAGGGCCCGAGGCTGCTGCAGCTGGTGTCTGCTGGGTTCGGAGGGTCAGGTTCTGTACCTGGAAAAGAGGGGGCTATGGGAGTCCAAGGAATGTGGGTAGGACCAGTGCCAACATCCAACTGAGAGGAAGAGTTAGGGATGGATCCAGGAATGGCTGAATAGGACAGGGGGTTATAAAATCAGAGAAGAGAGAGAGAATGAGTTAGGGGATCAAGGAGGAACCAGGAGCAGGTGGAGCTCTAAAAGAGGGCTTCATCTTTCCAGCAGAAGGAACTAAATTCCAAGAAGGGGCTGGTGCCTAGGCTGGGGCAGAGAGGCCGGTCTCTCTCCCTCCCCTTAGCCCCCTTCTATCTCCAAACTATCAGGATCAGATGCACACTACTCAAAAATAATTCCCAGATACAGCAGAGCATGGGACTTCCCATACTGGAAAAGATCAGGGCAAAAGTGCAATTTAAGCAAGGCCACTAGGCAAAGGAGTATCTTGTCCTCAAAATAAGGTTAACTTGAGGCCTGAAACAGCTGGCGATTTTCAGCCTGGTCTCTGGCGCCCTCTGCTGGACACATGGAGGCCATGCCAGGCTGATAACCTTGCCACCCAATCCTTAGTTCCCATTCTGGAGATGGGGTGGGGAGATGGGAGTGAGAAGTTCTCCCTTCCCAGCTGCCCCCAGGATCTTCACAGCCACAGCAGCATCCATGTGCTGCCAGCAGAAGGCAGGAACCCAGGACTCATCCCTGCTCCCACTTCCGTGCCATTGGCCTGGGTGCCTAGCAGTGCTAGCACATGGAACTGGAGTGGGACTCTCTACTTGCAAAGCAACAACAACAAAGCAAGTTACCCTGGGTTTGTGTGAGGCAGGAGAGCCTCAGCATGCTGCCTTCTGACTCCTAACTATAGAGTCAAGAGGGGTTGAGTCCGTCTGGACAGGAATTAAAGAGCGAGTCTGGAAGCACTGGGCTGTCCAGACTCCACCTGCTTCCCTAGAAGAGCCCCACTGTTTTGAAGACTCAGAGCTCCTCCGGGGCTGCCCATCCCAGCATCCTACCCCTCTACAGTGCTACCCACCCCCCCCTGCCCTCCCACAAACATGGGATCCTCACCTGGGCGGGGGTGGGGGGCCGGGCGGGGGAGCCAGTGCCGAGCTCAGGCTGCACAGTAGCGACGGTGGCCGTGGGCGTGAAGATGAGCTGAGGGGACAAAGGAACAGTGCCGCCTAGGCTCCTAGCTACCTGCACCAGGTTACCTGGCTGGGCCTGGAATCACAGGAAACGAGGTGCCTTTTACCTGCCCAATGTGGGCTCAGCCATCGGGCAGAACAGTTTAGCTAGGGAGCGGACATGAGGATGGCTAGGGACATAGAAATGGGGTGGAGGACAGGAAAGGGCAGGACTCCTAGGGGCCCACCTGAACGTCTCAAGAGCTTGCAGTGTGCTCACCCATGCCGGGCAGTGACAGGGTGGGTGAGAGCTGCCCTGGGGCTTCAGAGCCCTGTGGGGGCCCATCCTGGGGGGCAATGTTGCCAGGGCACCCAAGTCACTGTCTCCTCCTCACATCCTGGTGAGCAGGGATGTGGGGCAGGTGCCCAAGGAGCATTTTCCAGATCTAAGCCACCCGTAGCCCCAGGGCGGAGGAGTCAGAACAGGACTTTCCTCTAGAAGGGATCAAGTCAGGTGTATGCTTTTGGCTATTTTCTGGTCAAATTTGGGGCCGGGGGACCAGGAGCAGCAATAGCAGAGGAAGTGGGTGGTGTGGAGCTGGACTGGTGTCTGAGCCTGGGCTGGAGGCACCTCCACATGGGTGGGATGAGCTGGTGCCTGACAGCTTTTCCTACCTCTCTGTGACGTGTCTGGGCTTGCTCCTCTGTATAGGCATGTTCTGCTTGGTGGGGTGGGGGGCAGCAGACAGGCATCAGAACCCCCGGAGGGGATGAGTAAAGTGAATATAAGGGTAGGTTTGGGTGGTATCGTTGTGTGGCTGTCAGTTGGCTGGGGAAATGCAAGACTATTTTATGCTGTGTGTCTAACATGCATTGCCTGGGAATGAAGATTCTCCTCAAATGATCAACTAAGAGCCAGAACAAAAGACTGAGCACAAGACCAGAAAGGTTCCAAGTGTCAGTTCTGGCCATAACAGCAAAGGAGGGGCAGGACTGTACAGACTTCAGGAAGGTGGGTCAAGGGCTGAAGGGAGAACTCTTCAGCATGGGAAATAACTCTGGGACTGGAGCTCACGCAAGTGCGTTTTGTTTCCTCGTAGGGCGAATGCTGCTATTGTCCCAGAAATGCTTCTGAATCCTAGAAACGTGTTAGGCTCCTAAGGACTTTTGGGCCCCTGAGGGACAGGTGCAAAGGACAGACTCCGTGCATGCTTGTTTGGGTTTATTTAGCCCAACAAGTTTGCTAGACCTTGATTAGAATGGTGGGGGCAGAGCCGGGCGTGGTGGCACATGCTTGTAATCCTAGTACTTGGAAGGCTAAGACAGGGGGACTTTGGGTTTGTGGCCAGCCCCAGCTACTTAGTGAGGCCCTCTGCAACTTAGTGAGACCTTGTTTCAAAATAAAGAATAAAATATAGGGGAGGGGGTATAGCTTGGAGGTAGAATGCCCCTGGGTTCAATTCCCAGTTCTGCCAAAAAATAAAAAATAAAAAAGAATGGGGGCAGCGGAGGCAGGAGCCAGCAGCAGGCCTTGAAGCTTCACCCCCTGGGGCTGCAATGTATCTTTGGCCCTGGAGCTGGGACTGTCATTTTTGTAGGGCACCTGGGTGTCCGTGTTTCTGCTCACCTTACAGTCTGAGTGTTGAAGACTATCTGGGCATGGAAACCTGCACTGTCCACCCTACTTAGTTCTGAGGAGCAGTTTTTGATAAGAAGGAGACAATTCGGTCTCTCTCTAAGAGGACAGGAAAGGGAGGCATCGTGGAGACTTTATCTCAGCCTGGAATCCCACCCTTTCTTGAGTCGTGAAGCCCACATCACATTCCCACTCAGCCTTCCAGGCTCATTCTCCTTTATTCCATCCCCTTCTTCTTGCCCCTGTCCCCAGGGCTGCTTCCCCCCTCTCTACCTTCCCCCTTCTCTAGTCTCCCAGCTCCCAACTTCTCTACCTGTGTCCTGTGTCCTCATCTCCCCCCACCCCCGAACCGCGGGCGAGGCTGTGAACTCACCATCTGTGCCCTGAGATACATTTGCGCTTGGCTCGCGGTCAGGGCTGGAGAAGACGTGTTGCCCAAGAGCACAGCCTGCTGCGCAAGGCCCGAAGCAGTGGCTGAGTTGACGCTCTGAGCCCGGTTGATGAGCTGGGCTGCTGCTGGGGAGGCTGCCAGATTGATCTGAGGAGAGAGACATGTGCAGTAGGAACTGGAGGCCCTGCATGAACTGTGTCCTCTCATCCATTTCTAGTCCCCCACCCCTTCTGGTCCTCGGTTTGTGTAGCCTCCTCTAGGACCATCTCTGGTCCTTGGCCCAAGGAGCATCCCTCAGTGCTGTGCCATCTCTGGCCTAGGTGCAGAGGTACAGGGAGGACCCAGTGTTGAAGAAGGAGCTAGCCACAGAGCCTGACACTGGAAAGATGACAGGACATTCATCTAAGGGTTAGAAAGAGGCATGCACTTTTTTTCCTGGAAAGAACAACAGGTTCCAGCCATGATGCTGTAGGACTAAGGGTCCCTACAACTGAGTCCCATAACTCAAAGCATCTTAGGTAGGGAGGAAGGAGCTGGTCCAGAGCTGTGGACGTGACCTGCTGCTCCCCAGCCCTACTCACCGAAGACGACTGGACCGGGGCCTGAGCAGACACATTGCTACTGGAAGTGCTCCCTTGCCTGTTGGCCACTAGGCTTGCCTGGAAAAGAACAAATGCCTGTGACTAGTAACCCAGCGCCCCACCAAGCGGCCATTCTTGGGCACCTGTCTTCCAGGAAGCATCCTGGACAGACTAAGGAGGGCAGTCTCTGCAGCCACTCCACCCAGCTACGGCCATGAGCTGTGTGACCTTGGGCTCTATGCCACACCTGCAGGAAGCGGTGTCTGCCTTGCAGGGGCTCAGAAGGACTGGCAGGAGGACTTGCAGGGGCACGGGCATTGCTTGTGTCTTGTCCTCTCAGCGCCCGGCTGTCTGCAGTGCTCACCTGCTGCACGGCTGCCAGGCTCTGGAGCTGGGCGCTGCTGAGGTGCTGCTGCTGCAGGGCCGCCGTCTGCAGCATGAGGTGCTGCTGCTGGGCTGCATACATCTGCTGCAGGTACTGAGCAGCTGTGCTGGGCTGCCGGTGCAGGGCCTGCTGGATCACCTGGTGCGGGAAGGAAAGGGCAGAGTCAAAGTGTCAACTGGATGCACCGAGGATGTGCTCCTTTGACAGCTATGCCTGGTCAAGCCAGCTCGCCTCAGCTGCTCAGAGAAGGACCCCAGGACCGTCACCATCACTGTCACCGTCATCCATCACCCCTCTCCGGAGGATGATCTCCAGCTCCTCCCAGGGAGGTGTGTTCCTGTGGTCTCGCACTGAGAGTCGCCCAGCATGCTGTTGCTCTCACCTGCCCCCAGGGACTGGGACGTGGCAGCCTTCCATGCCAGGCTTGCTGGGCACTCCTCTCCCCCTCCCCCACAGAGTGAGGAAAGGGCTGGGGAGAAGAGCCAGTCAGAGACCTGTTACAGGCTCCGCAGTGGCTGGCCAAGCTCAGACGCCCACAAGGCAACTGCCCACAGCTCCCAGAAAGTCCTGTCAGCCCAGAGAAGGTGGCCTTGGCCCTGCAGAGGACGCTGGGCCACAGGGAGGACATACTCCCCTCGTTTTTTCCCTCCCTCTCCTTTATTGTCCTTCGCTCCCTCTTTCTCAATACCATCTCCCATCCTCTGTACTTCCTGCTTATCCCTCCTATCTGATTGGCTGAGCAGCAGTCTCTAGGAAATGATAAGAAGAAGACCTCCTTTGATCCTCTCCCTCCCCAAGGAACAAAGTGAGTGTTTTCTCATCCTTAAGACCCTCTGTCTTCTTAGGAGGCCCAGAGACATTTCTCCACCCTTCTCCTGCCTTCCATTCTTAGCTGATGTCCTGCACTGGCCCTGCCCGGAGTCTGGCCCACTTCCTGCCCTTTAACTCTGCAGCATCCCTGGCCCCAGGGCTGCTCCTGACCCCACGCTCTGCCCCACAAGTCAGCCTCTGGGCAGGATCTCCCCAACTCAGTGTGATTCTTAGGTGGCTCCAAAAAATGCTCTGGGCTCCAATTTGGGGTGCCGTGAGAATAGGTTGGTATCATAGGTGTCTCCCCAGTCTCTCTCCAACGTGTGAAGGTATTTCCCTGATTCCGCTCTCCTTCAGTATGTCCTTTTGAGATCTCCTTTATATGAACTCCAATTTTTAGACCCCTGTTTACTTGCTCTTATTCCCCTTACCCAGGACTTTCCATTTTCCTTAGCCTCCTCAAAGTGACCTCCCCAGCAGTCCAGCCAGCCTAGCTGAGACCTGTGACTTCCTCACCAGAGGGTGTCAGTGAATGCAGTCAGGAGGCACCTCCAGTGCTTCTGCCTGGGTGGGACCAAGTATTCCACTTGCCAGAGCAGAACCCCTCTTTTGCCTTGAGTTCTGACGAGTGGTAGGAGGCAGACGCACTCTAAGGGCAGATGCTGGCAACCAAAGCCAAACACTTGTGCATGAAGGGGCCCAGGGAAAGGCGTGGGGGGACACATGGCTTGATTAAGTGTGAGGCAGAGATAAGGGGGAGAGGGACAGTTCAGAGTATCGGATGGTGTCTTCTTTAACCAGCTTTCTCAGGCTTCTGTCTGCATTGGCTCCCCCCCCCCCCACTCCTTTATCTGGGCCTAGGGCCAAGGCAGGATGAGGTCACTCCTCTAGTATATCCAAACTGTAATAGAAAAGTTACTCAGAGTAAATATTTCTCAGCTGTGGTCTCTTTCTGCCCATATTATTTAGGAACCTCAAACAGTTGTGATTAAAAACACAGATTTGGGGAGAGATTTAGGATCAATGTTTTAGTCTTTGTCTGAATGGCTTCTCAGAGCTTCTATTTTATCAACTGTAGAACTCTGCCTAGTAATAACCTTCCTTATAGCTGGAGAAGAAGAGAAATATGCAAAATGCTTAGCACAGTGCTGGGCACATAGAAGATGGCACTGCCTGGCTGTGATGGCATTTGGAACAGTGTGTAATCACCCAGAAAGCCTTATGGATGCATTTTGTGAACTTCAAGGAAGAAGAAAAAGCTTAAAAGACAAAGGATTGTGTGGGACTTCTTTTTGTTCATCTGTATTTGAAAAACATTTATTCCTTACAGGGCAATGGTCATTCAAATAATATATGTGGATCATGGCCAAGCAGCCCCCGGTCATTTTTAGTTTTTCATCTTTACTTGTCTGCCCTTTTTACACACCCATTCCCCCAAAATAACACCCTGGGATACATACCACCAGGTGAGAAAGGAATTTTTATGATCTGCTAAGTGTCTCCCTTTCTCCAAATGTCCTTGGCTAGATCCACCTAGCCCTCCTCTAACTATGCACAAATCCATGTCCAATAACCTGCTCCCTTGGCCCATTCGAGAGTCATCTAGATTATTCCACCAGACCATGCCAAACACCTCTTCCTGGCTAGGCTGGTAGATGATTAAGGAATACAATTGGTGGATCAATAAGGGTCTCACCTGCACAGTCTGTCGATCAGGAATACTGCTGTACACAGAAATCTGGGGCCCAGTGGGGCGGCCACCACCACCACCACCACTGCTGCTGTTGTTGCAGCCATTGCTGCTACTGGCTCCACTGGCACTGCTGGTGACGCTGGTGCTGCCGGATGTATGTGGGACTGGCAGCTCATTCTCCATGGCCTTCAGGGTGGCACAGTCAGGGCGCTCAGGTGGCAGAAGAGCAGACGGACGCTAGGAGAGAAGAGGCAGGAGTGAAATGTTTAACAGATATTTATTCAGGGACGCACATGCAGTTAGCCCTCCTCCGTATTCTGGGGTTCTGTATCCTGAATTCAACCAAACTTGGATGGAAAGTATGGGGGAATTATATCTGTACTACCCAATTACTAATAATTACTAATAATTCTATGGTTAATTATATTCATGTAACAGACTATTTTTCTTGTTATTATTCCCTAAATAGTACAATATAACAACTATATACATAGAACTTACATTGCATTAGGAGTACACATGTAATTTTGAGATGATTTAGAGTACATGGGAGGATTGTGTAGGTTATATGCAAATGTGATGCCATTTTATAGAAGGGCTTGGGCATCTGCAGATTTTGGTGTCTGTGGGGAGCACTGGGATCAATCCTCCATGGTCACCAAGGTATGACTGTGTGCACATCAACTTTCCAAACAGCCTACCATGAATCCACTTGTGAACTGAGGCTTTGAGACACACTTCCCACCAGAAGGACAGGGTCAGGCTTGGTTCATTAGGTGAGATTTGAAATCAGGTCTGCCTGATTCTAAAATCTATGACCCGTTCCTTCTGCCCGAAGAGGTAAAGCTAGTAAAGGAGGCTGATTTCCTGTCTGTTCCCACTGGCAGTCACCTTAGGAACCATCTCTCATCCTCAACCTCTTCATCTTTGGGATGGAGAAGCTGAACATGTTCACATGCCCACAGCCAGATGGTTAAAGAAGTAGGATTAAAAATTTAGAACAGAACGAGAGAAAGAGGCAAACAAGGAGGTAAGAAAATAAACTGAAGAGTTTATTCTGTTTTGTTTTCAGAGCTGGAAGAGCTCTGAGTAAGCTTGAAGTCTCAGTTTTCTTTATTAATGCCTTGCTCAGCATTACAGCATTAGAGTCTCAGGACTCTAATGCTGAGCAGGGTATTACCTTGAGTGATTTGGTTAAAATCTCAGGCTTGGAATCAGAAAGTTGGGTGTGAGTCCTGGCTCTTCCACTTTCTAGCTGGTAACCCTTGGCAAGTTACCCTGGTCTGACCTTCTGTTTCTTAACCTGTCAAGTGTGAGTCTTTGGGCTATTGTGAGCATAGAGAAAAGTGATAAAAAGTGCTCGGCAGGGTGCCAAGCACCTACTGAGTGTTCCAAAAGTACCAGCTGTTGTTGTGGTTATTAATATTGTCCTCAGTCTGGTTCCCACTGTCTGGTTCCAAAAGATCAGGCTTCTCCCAAGATGGAACTGGCAGAATCTCTAGGAACCTCCTGTCCCAGTCAGTAAGAAATGGCAGAAATTTCTTCAGGGACCATCCTGTGGTCTGGATACACACCTGGAAACTGCACCTTTCCCTGAGGATGGAGAGGGCGTGGGGAAGAAGGAAAGGGTGGTGGGAGAGGCACACCCAGACCCCGTGCAAGTTTCTCTCTTTCTTCTTTCAGGCTATTCCCCAAACCCTCATTTCTACATATAAGCTTTTCCTTCTACCCATTGCTTCCTATATGTATGAACAATACGTATCCCCATCATAGTCATACAATACTGATTTAATAAATAAAGAAAATGTAAATGTTCACATTATGAAAACATTAATACAAAGAATCAAAATAGTCACTAGTGTCCTGTTTTCATCTCCCCAATGCTGCTTAATTTGGGGGCTCATCTTCCTCAACCTGCTTTCTTCAGACTAGATGGGTTTCACTGTGGGTTAAAAAATATGAGTGAAGGTTAAAAGGCAGGAATGTTGGGGATCAGAGAACCCGAGCCATTACTATGTGGCAGGCAGTACGTTGTTGCTTTTGGCTTCTAAGATGGTGTATCAGTCCGCAAACTGCTCGTGACATGAGGGTTTTTTTTTTTTTTTTTTTTTTTTTTTTTTTTTTGTGGTACTAGAGATTGAACCTAGGGGCATTCTACCACCGGGCTACACCCCCAGCCCTATTTTTTATTCTTTATTTTGAAACAGGGTCTCACTAAGTTGCGAGGGCCTCACTAAGTATCTGAGGCTGGCCTTGAACCTGAGATCCTCCTGTCTCAGTCTTCCAAGTACTGGAATTACAAGTGTGCGCCACCACGCCTGGCTTCTGACCTGAGTTTTTAAGCAGAGGTTTCCCTTAACATTTGAGTGTTTGTTCTTATTGTCACAGGGCATGGCCCTTGTCCTGAGTTCCCTTTGCCCTGCCCTGCCCTGCCCTGGGCGCGGGGCCTCATTATCCTTAACTTAGTCGTTAAGGATGCTTATAATAATAATGATGATACAAGAATCAATGACACTGCCAAGTCAACAATGTGCTTCCAGTGCTCTGTACCGTGGAAATCCACCTTATCTATGTTCCAGGGAGGGAAGGCTAGGCTGGGTGGAAAATGATAGAAGGCATAATTTCTGACCTTGCAGAAACTGGAAGACTAGTTGTCCAGAGGAGGCTCAACTGCGATTTTAAGGATCACTGAGCAACACATCAGTAAATGACAGTTCTGTTCAAATGTGGAATACTGCTTAGAATCCCAAGGTCCCTTCTTAGTTCAAAACCTCACTTCCCTTTCCCAAAATGCTGACCAGCATTGGGGTTCAATCCTTGCTTTCCATGCCACTCTAGGAAATATCAACTGAAGTACTTAGAAGAAATACAATGGGAAAACAGGGTAGCAGCCAGAGCAAATTAAGAGGATAGGGAATCCATGTCCTAGATGGTCAAGCCTCAGCTTGCTTGCTTATTTATTTATTTATTTATTTTCTTTTGCAGCAGCTAGGGACAATTGTGGATAATGTCCCTAGCTGCTGCAAAAGTTAGGCCTGTCCTTGTTGGGAACCAAGACAGCATTCTAAAGACAGCATGGTGTTCACAGAGAATCTGCAGAGGTGAGGACAGCACTGCCCCCACAGGGGTGAGAGTGAGACTCACCTTGGTGACTCCAGCCTCAGGTGCCGAGCACCTCCTGACTCTGCCCACCAGTCGCCTTCCTGCTGCTGGCCAGCATGTTTGCCCTTCGCTCCTGTTTTTGGCTCAGGCCCTCTGCTCCCTTGGCCTGCTCAGTCTCCCTAGGTTTTGCCCCGGTCCCTACCTTCTCCCACACCTGGGCTCACAGTGACCTCCCTGTCCCCACTGGTCTCCTGTGGCTGCCTCCTTGCACTGTGCTGTGTGCAGACACTCTCCTCATTGCGCTCTGGCTCTCTGGCCCAGGAGCCTGTTCTTCCTCTCTACCCTCGTTCCCTCCCTGGCCCACTGGCCTCTCATGATTGGTCTTGTGGATGTCCCCGCTTCACTGACGGGCTCTCTCTCCCCTAATATAATCTCTGCTTTCTGCAGCCCCTTCGCTTGCCCCACCGTGGCTGCCCCCTCTGGCTCTCTCTGTGACCGGCTCCCTTGCCGCTCAGGCTCCAGTTGTGCCTCCTCTCGGATCTCTGCCCCCAGGTCTGATCAAGCACACCCGCTCCCTCTCATCCAGGCACGCCCACCCGCTTACTCCCCAGATGCAGCACACTCATAGTGAGCGGTGTCTCTCAGTCAAGGGCAGGAGGGACAGACTCTGACTAGAGGCTCAGGAGATTAACCACAGTTAAACGTGATCTCACTCACAATGTTGTGCAATCATCACTGCTATCTGTTTCCAGAACTTTTTCATCACTCGAAACAGAAACTCTGTAGCCATCAAGCATAAATAACTCCCCATTCCCCCCTTGTCCTCTTGCCTAGGCCCTGGCAGCCTCTAATCTACTTTGTGTCTCTGTGAGTTTGCCTAGTCTAGATATCTCATAGAAGTGGAACCATGTAATATCTGTCCTTTTGTGTCTGGCGTACTAGCACAATGTTTTCAGGGTTTGTTCATGTTGTATCATATATCTGAATTTCACTTGTTTTTATGGTTGAGTAATATTCCTTTGTCTGAGTGTGTGTGTGTGTGTGTGTGTGTGTGTGTGTGTGTGTGTATACCACATTTTGTTTATCCATTCATCTGCTGATGAACATTGTTTCTACCTTTTGGCTATGCCTATTGTGAATTATGTTGCAAAGTTTGAGTCCTTGTTTTTGACTCTTTGGGTACATGAATAGCAGTGAAATTGCTGGATCATTTGATGTTTTGTGCTAGGGCATGTGAGTATCCAGTTGTCCATGCACCATTTGTTGAATTACTGTGAGTTTTTGGGCCACACTGTTCCCCCTAAGATGCTCAGTGTGTACGTGAACTCCCATGTCCGACCCTGCCTGCCTCTTGTGCCTTGTTTTCCACACTACACTCCCACTGGGCTCAGCCTGGGACACCTTGCTCCCTGCTCCCTCTGGGTTACTCCTGCTATTCCCTTCCTCGGACACATCTTCCTTCCGTTTTTCATTTAACTAGCTCCTCCAGTCTTTAACACAACTTGAGTCTCTCCACAGGACAGCCTCCCCTGACTCTTCTCCTGCTTTGGGTCTGCATCCTTCAGGGCACCAGTTGGAGGGCTGCTCCCACAATACTGTGCTCACCCCTCTCATAGAACTCACAAAGTGCTATCACAAGAAAGTGATTTGCTTGGGTCTGACCTCCTCACTGGACTCGGAACCCGAGAACAGGGATCATGTCCTATTTTCCCACATATACCTGGCCTGCATCCCATCCATGCTTGTTCAGCAGAACTGCTCGATGTGCACCACACTCCACGCCTCTCTCATTAGGAAAGCTTAAATTTCCACCTCATCTGCAGAACTCTCCTCAATTAGTTTAAAAATATGAACCACCCGTGTTTTTATTTCCATACCGTACATCAATGGTATCTACACTAGCAATGATGGTTATTTATTAAACATCTATTGCTTGTAAACACTACAGTAATTTTTTTTTTTTTTTTTTTTTTTTTGCGGTACTGGGGATTGAACCCAGGGGCATTCTATCTCTGAGTGACACCTCTAGTCCCATTTTTTTATTCTTTATTTTGAAACAGGTCTCACATGGCTCCTTTGATTTCCTCTGTCACCATGGAGGGCACCCCCAGAAAGCCTCCTGGCCTCATGGTGGTGGAGACCTAGCTACAAGACTGGAGTTTGCCCTGAGGAGGAGGCAGAAGCGAGGGTCTTGCCATATGTCAGGTTCTCCCTGGTCTCCTGGTGGCAGGGAACTTAAGTTTGGATCAGAGTTAATTGAGAAGTGTGGACTACTCTAGCAGCTTTGAGGCCTTTTCCTCTAGAGTTCCACTCTTTGCAGCAAAGTTTCCACAACTTCCCACTCCCGCCCTCCTGCCTCACAGCCCTGGTGGTGGGGGAAGGGAGAGGCTTCTTGGCATTGAGATCAAGGTCTCCGTGGACCCTCATTCATCCTGACGCCTGGGGTCCCACATTAGAAAATCTGCATCCGTAGGCTTTCACAGTATCTGCTCCTTAAACATGTGCCCACTCTTACTCAATTTCCTGTAATTCCTACTCTTATTCCTCCCTTCTCTTCCTTCTAATGAGTGCCTTACTTCTTCCCGGAGGCCACCCATCTCTTCCCTGCGAACTCCCACTGTGAACCACAGCCAAGTCTCACTAATGGCTAACAGCCAGAACACAGAAGTCTGTTTTTCTCTGGGTTTCAACTCACTGTGTGGTTTCTGTGTAAGCCCGAGCTCTAAAGGGCTGTGATTCCGATTTCAGTCAATTCTTCCCTCCCATCCACAAGGGACCACTTTGAGTCATATGCTGACTGTAACTGGCTTCGATAGTGATCTTATTACAGGTCTCCGCTGCCCACAGGGCCTGAGATCAGCAGCTGGAGAAATGCTGATGGTTCTGCCCTCCCAGGAGCCGCCAAGTCTAGGAGGCACTAGGCCTTTGTCCCCAGGGTCAGGGAAATCCATTTGCTGTGGATTACAGCTGTGACAGCCGTCCAGAGAAGCAGAGGGAAAGATACTGAAAACAGAGCTCTCCAAACCCAGGCTAAGCCGTGGTAAGGCGGGGTGAGGTTTTCTTAATGGAATCAGAGCTTGACAGGAAATGAGAGGTCTAGTCAGCCCAGAATGCCTGCTGCTGGAATTACCATGCTTGTACGGCTTGCATGCACAGAGTCTGAAAAGGGAAGGTGGAGGAGTTCCCTTGGGTTACTTATGTCTCCAAGGCCTAAGGCAATAAGAGAAGAGGGCTCAACTCCCTAGACTTTGGGGACCTATGGGAGACTTCTTTGTACCTCAAGTTGCTGCGCGAACCTAAGTACCCTGATTTGCACCAGTTGACTGTGTCTCTGGCAGCGACCAGAAGTGACTGATAACACTGAGAGCAGTCCAAACGGACTCAGCTCAGACCTCCTCAAAATGCTTCTCCCTCTCCCGAGTCCTCTGTGTGTTGCCACCACTAGTGTCTCTAGAAATAGAAGTAAATAAATGAAGGCCAGCAAAGATAGAAATGAAGGGTGTGAAGTTACAGCCACACATACAGTCCTAGCAATCCAAATAGGATGATCTCACTATGAAAGACAACACCGTACACTTAAACAAATAACTTTTTTCTTCATAATTTATACAAGGCAGATTATATCAAGTATTTCTATTACAAGCTGGTGCTGGTTGGTTGAAGCATATGAGGAGGAAAAAGAGGATTTGATCTTTTTTGGAAGAGACATGTAGTTTGAGGTATGTTCCGTAAATGCTGAGCATTTGGGGACTGAGGAATGAGGGGGAGTTTGTCTAGACTCAGGCAAATCTGGTCTCATTGCTCTAGGGCAGGGCAATATACATCCTGAAACAATATACATCCTATGGGCCCTTAATTCAGTAAGAGTGATATCCTAGCAAGAGGAGGCCATGTGGAGAGACAGACACACACAGGGGAAGACAGCTGTGTGAAGATGGACGCAGACACTGAAGCAATCTACCACAAGCCAAGGAACACCTGGAGCCACCAGCTAGGAAGAGGGACAGAAAGGTTTTTGAGAAGGCATAGCTCTGCTGACACCTTGATTTCAGACCTCTAGTCTCCAGAGCAGGGAAACAGTGCATTTCTATGTCTTGAGCCATCCAGTTTGATGTACTTTGTTACAACAGCCCTGGCAAATACTAAGTTATATTGCCCAGTATTAAATCTTACTAGCATGAAAAGGTCAAATGAAACTGGTGTGAAAGAGTGCAAGGACACAGGAGCCAGCCTTGTCAACCCAGCAGCTCTGCATGCTCCAAGGCAGGGCTTCTCCAAATGTCCTCGGCAACTCTGCAAAAGCGCTGATTTTCTGGCCCCACTTTAGACTTACCAGATCAGGCTCAAAAACCTGTGTCTTTACAAGCCCCCTGAGGGATTCTGATGCACATAAAGTCTGAAAGTCACTGCTCTAAGGGATCCTGTTATCAACCTTATATAAGATTAAAAAGCAGCACACCTGTAATCCTAGTACTTGGTTGGGAGGGTGAGAGAGGAGGATTGAGGGTCAGAGGCCAGCCTCAGTAACGTAGCAAGACCCTGTTTCAAAATAAAAGGGGCTGGGAGTGTAGCTTAGAGGTACAATGTCCCTGGGTTCAACCTCCAGTACCAAAAAAAAAAAAAAAAAAAAAAAAAAAAAAGAACTAGTTGCATCTCTGATGTAAAATGGTCATATTGAAGTTCCTGAAAGAGGGGACTAGAAGAGTTGGGTATCACTGGGATGGGGGAGAGTTACCAAACACAGTTTCTTCCCTGTGGAAAGCCCCCAAATACCTGCATGTGGAAAGGGGAGAAGGTTGGCTGTGCTCCATCAGACCTTCCTGCCTCTCCCCAGCCTCACTGCCTGCCGCACGCCCACACGCAGCAGGTCTCAGGATCCGTCACACTGAGTCTCTCGTGACCTTTCCTGGACCCTTCCCCATGCTGGGCTGCTCCTATGCTCCTCCCCTCCATCTCCCTGGCCAGAACCTGGTCATGCTATGCCGTTCAGCTGTACTGCCTGCTCCCCCAGAGGCTCCCCCTCTGTACCCCAGCCTGGGTGTGGTGCCGCCTTCTGACCTTTGCTAATGTGTTTGGATGGATGATTTTCTTCACCAGGCAGTGACTATTATTTTATATCCCTAATGCTTAACATAGTGCCAGGACAGCAACACGAATAGTTAAGTGAGGAACAAATAAAGTGGGTAGATCTTGCCTTCTGAGTGGACCCCAGTAGATACTGAAGCACCTGGTAAAAACACCATGTCACCTGAGGAGGCACCTTTCATACTCTCAACAGCCATGAACACCTCTCCTCAGATTTGTTGGTCCAGATTACTATTCTCAATAACCAGGGGACAGCACATGTACATTTTGATTTGGAAAACAAGTAAGAGGGAAACGAGAGTAAAGAGGAGTTGAAGGGATGGGCCTAGGGACATGTTACTGTGACAGGCAGGTGCAGGAGATCGTGGTCAGGAGGCCTGGGTGCTAGGCCAGTCGCAGCATTCACTAGCTGGGAGCAATGTGCCAGCACACCCAGAGATGACGACACCCTTCCTCTGGCCTTACAGAGCACTTGCAGAGATGAACCAAAATACACAGATACAAGAAAGCATTTGGGAAACAAAAATTATACAAATGTGAAGTGTCATGGGAGAGCAGAAAAAGGAAGAGAAGCTAAGTACTATGAAAATGAGCAAACATCACTAGGGTACAGAATGTATAACTGTAACTTTGGCCAAGTTACTTAACCTCTTCGTGCCTCATTTTTCTCTTCTGCAAAATGGATAGAATAGTAGTACAGATTTCACTGGTTTGTTTCAAAGAGTATAACATCTAGCATAGCTCAGGCATAGACCAGGTTAGGGCAGAAAATACTTTCTTCCTCCTAGAAAAAATTAAAATTTCCTTCAAATTATAAAAATCTTATTTCTTTTTTTTTTTTTTTCGGTACTGGGGATTGAACTCAGGGGCATTCTACCTCCGAGCTATACCCCCAGCCCTATTTTTTATTCTTTATTTTGAAACCGAGTCTCACTAAGTTGCGGAGTGCCTCACTAGGTAGCTGAGGCTGGCCGCGAACCCGGATACTCTGGTCTCAGCCTCCCAAATGCTGGGATTACAAGTGTGCGCCACCACGCCCGGCTAAAAAAATCTTATTTCTAATGAAAGTAACTTCTTTATGCTATGATCTCAGTCAATTCTTGTTTGGTCTTTTGCATTGCATTTTGGGGATTTGTAAACAGAAGTCTCAGTACTAAAATCTACAAAAAGACTGCTTTAAAACCTACTCATACTATGCCAGATGTGGGGCACATACCTGTAATCCCAGTACTTGAGAGGCTGAGACAGGAGGCTCACAGGTTCAAGGACAGACTCAGCATGTAGTGAAACTCCCAGTAACCTAGCGAGACCCTGTTTCAAAATAAAAAATAAAAAGAGCTAGGGGATGTAGCTCAGAGGTGGAATGCCCCTGGGTTTAATCCCCAGTAACACACACACACACACACACACACACACACACACACACACACACAGAGACACACACACACACACACACCACTCACCCCTGCTGTTTCTAGAGCTTGCCTTTTGCTCCCAGTGTTATGGTTTGGATCCAGAATGTTCCTCAAAAGCTTGTGCATTAGGCAATGTAGCAGTGTTCAGATGTGAAGAGATTGGATCATGAGGACTGACCTCATCAGTGGATGAATCCACTTGATGGATTAATAATTTGAATGGGCTCCTGAGAGGTGGTGAAAACTGTAGGCAGGTGGGGCATGGTTGGAGGAAGTAGGTCGCTGGAGGAGTGCCCTGGGTTTATCTTGTTTACAGCCCTCTGCTCTGTCTTCTCTGCTTCCCGGACGCCATGAGCTAACCAGCTTTCTTATGTTATGCTCTTCTGCCTTGGAGCCAGCCGACCATGGACTGAATCCTCTGAAACTGTGAGCCAAAACGAATCTTTCCTCCTCTAAGTCGTTCTTGTCAGGTATTTTAGTCACAGAGATGAAAAACTGACTGACAGACACACTCCAACCCAGATTTGAACTGGCCAAATGCTGGGGCAATCCTGGGTAGGCTCATCTTTCTGCCTCTGCTACTCCTTGACAAGTGTAATTAAGCAGAGCGGGGACCATAGAAAACAGCTTATTACCATGCTTTCGAAATAATTGTTCAAGGGCTTAGAAATTGATCTGAAATTTTGTATGCATGTGTGTGGTATGGGGGATTGAATTCTGGGCATTCTATCTCTGAGCTACACCCTCAGCCCTTTTATTTTTTGTCTTGAAACAAGGTCTCACTGAGTTGCTGAGATTCACCCTAAATTGCTGAGGCTGGTCTTAGACCTGAAATCTTCCTGTTTCAGCCTCCCAAGTACTGGGATTACAGGTGTGCACCACCATGCCCAGCTGATCTGGAATTTGTGAGAAGCATTCTTTCCTCTTCTTCCTCCCATCGTGCCATCTCCTGGGCTGTGGCTCTGTCTTCCCTGCAGGCAGGCATACTCTGACATTTGCAGCTAAGAAGCTTGCGGACTTTTATGAAGCAAGCATCGGGAATGTCTTGGAAAAGCAGGGACTATGTAGGGGGGCCCTGTTCTCCTATAACTATTGGTGTGTGCTCCCCATAGCTTCTGCCAAGGGTGTGGTCTTAAGAGTTTCCCTTTGAATACTCTGACATATTCCCAAGAGACAGGCTTTCAGGGATAGGTGGGTGCTTCTTGTCATGAAGGTTTGTGTTTGGCATGTAAATGTTCTTTTATCCATTAGGAAGCCTGCATACTTGGAACTGGGACTGATAAATGATAATAATTCTTGCCACTTACTGTGGGCTTGCTCAGGGACAGGAGATTTAATATGTATGATCTCATTCATTCCTCACAACAATCCCTATATCAACTGCTGATGCAGGGATCATTCCCTCATTTTCCCTACAAGAAAAGCAAGGAGCCGGGCGTGGTGGCGCACGCTTGTAATCCCAGCATTTGGGAGGCTGAGACAGGAGGATCTGGGTTCATGGCCAGCCTCAGCTACCTAGTGAGGCACTCTGCAACTTAGTGAGACCCTGTTTCCAAATAAAGAATAAAAAATAGGACTGGGGGTATAGCTCAGAGGTAGAATGCCCCTGGGCTCAATCCCCAGTACCACAAAAAAAAAAAAAAAAGCAAGGTTCATAGAGGGCCTAAAATTTATCAGAGGCCACAGGGCTAGAAAATGGCAGGTGTAGGACTTGAAACCAGGTCCAAGTCTACACACGAGAGTCAGGATTACTCCACTCCAGGCTGCTTTGGACCAGTCAGTTCTTATGAATTTAACTTGGCTCCATAGCTTCTGCCTTGCCAACTTTCTCACAAGAGTTGTCTCAAGCAGTAGGGTCACTCCAGGCAAATATGTCAACTACAACTCTCCCAGGTGCTGCCTAGTACCCCAGAAATCATACTTGGGAGTAAAAACTGGGGTATTTCTAACACAGCCTTTTCTGTTCATAAAATTTCTGCATATACAACCTATGCATAATACTGTTGAAATTAGCAGTGTTTACAAAATCACTTGCAATCGTTTAATTCAAAAGGAATACAAAACAAAAATGACTGACCCATAGAGCTTTGGGGAGACAGGATAGAGGAAAGCCTTTCCTGAATTTGAATACCGTGCTGGGCAATTTGACTTCTAAGAGAGAGAAGGAGCTGTGTAGTCAGAGAAAGCTGTTTTGATTCTTGCCTCCATCCCAGCTGGGAAGTGATTGACAGGTAACCTAGCTCTCCATGGGTCTCAGTTTCCTTATCTAACAGTGCTAATGACACTGGTTATTCAGTCACTGGGAAAAATAAATAAGAAAACGCAAGCAAAACACCTAGCACTGTGTATAGCACAGGATAGGCATTCCATTAAAATCAGCCTCCCTTTTCCTGCTGCATCTTTCTCTCCCTTCCCTCCCCCTCTCCCTTCCTTGCAGTAATCCAAATTAATCCAAGGCCTCATGAGCTCTCCCACTGAGCTACATTCCCAGCCCTTTTAACTTTTTATTTTAAGACAGGGGTTTGCTAAGTTGTCCAGGCTAGCCTTGAACCTGTGATCCTTCTGCCTCAGCCTCTCAAGTAGCTGAGATTATAGGCGTGCACCACTGTGCTGGGCTTGCTTCATCTTTCTAGCCTTGCTTTGGAGCAGTAATTACAGAGCAGGAAACAGGTTCTGAGAAGTAGAATAACTTGCCCAAGATTATCAAGCTACTAAGACCAGAACAGTCTGAATCTAGAGCTCATGTTCAAATTGTAATATGGGAGTAATTTCAATGTGAAGGGAAGACTCGAACATTTGGACTTCTATCCTTGACAATAATTGAGCATACTCTGTGTGTGTGTGGTACTGGGGATCGAAACCAGGGGCATTCTACCTATGAGCTATACCCCCTTTTCATTTTCTGTTTTTGAAACAGGATCTTCCTAGGTTGCTGAGAGTCTTGCTACTTGCTGAGGCTGTCCTCAAACCTGTGATCCTCCTGTCTCAGCTTCCCAAGGTCTGGGATTTCAGGCCTGTGCTACCATGCCTGGCTGATTGAACATACTCTTAGTCCTGGTTTGGACATAACCTCTCCACCAGAGTCCAAAAGGCTCCATTCTCAAATCCTAGGAACTTTATTCCTAAGAAAACAAGAGAAAAAAGCTTCACTTTCAGGTGAAATTGGAAGAAGTGATAACCAAAAGATATACACCACTGTGAATGCATGTGTGTGTGTGTGTGGGGGGGAGGTACTCACACAAGCGCATCCATGTACACTCATATGTTGGGAAGAAGGGAAAAGGGAGAGACTAGAAGCTAGTTAGTGACTGCTACTGCTAGATTATATTCCTCACATGACTGCCAGTTCTGTGGCAAGCAAAGGCACTTCAGAAATCTAGAGAGTAAGTGAACATCCAATAAACACTCTTCTTGGGACTATTTTTCATGTGATGATCCATTTATCAACTCTCAAGGTGTTTGGATTAATATTAACTGTACATTATACTGGTAACAGGCATATAACTCAAAAATTGAGCTTCCTGTATCCACTCATTTCTTCCACCCTCTTTGGGACAGTTTCCTCTGTAAGGCTGTCTTTGCTTTGGCCTAACCCACCACTTCAGAGGATTCAGCCAGGGCTGGAGATATAGCTCAGTGGCATAGCTCTTGCCTAGCATGCATGAGGCCCTGATTTCAATCCCCAGCATCATGAAAAAGAAAGAAATAAAAAAAATACATTCCTAAGGGGCTTTCTCCTACTCTGCTTTTGTCCTAGCAACTTCTCAGGGCAGCTGTTTCACAGCTTCGGAATCCCAAAGCAATTCCAGAGTTCCCCAGCCCCAGCTCTAGGTCCTCCTTATTCTCATCTGTCCCAAATAATAGCCTTTAATTGCTATTAACATTCTGTTCTACCAGTAACACACTGCACATCTGTGGCCAGCTTTGATGTGCTGTGGCCACCGGCCTTTTGCTTCCTGTCATATGTGGAACGTCCTATTTAATTTCCTACTCAGAGGGTTACTTTCCTCTTTTAGCACACCTACTGGCCTTTATCTTCTTGTATCTCTAACTCATTCTCTATTATTTTCAGGAGAAAACTAGCTAAATGGGTGAATTCTCCCCAACATTCCACCCTTCACAGTCGAGTATAACTCTGCCTTGCTTCTTTCCTCATCCTCATAAAATGTGGGTAGCTAATGTTGGTAACTATAGTAGGCAGAATGAGAACTATGGAGAAATTGTAAGGAGAGAGATTGGAAAACAAATACTAACCACTGGGCTGTTAAGAAGTGGAACTGTCCACACTGAGCCGGGTGACCTCATGACAGGTGTGATTCACGTAACAGTGCCGCTAGGGTCTCTTCACCAGTATTATCGTGGTAGTGTATTATTCCATGAGAAGCTTTTACTGGACATCAGAGATCCACTTGACATTTAAGCTTCTCGTTTATTTTTAATTCTTCCATTTATGAATATTTTAAATGCTAATCTTGTTTCTTAAGCTGCAGGGCAACTCCTACTGGCTTTCATTATTTTAGTTACTAAGTTATTTTATTTATTTTGGTAAAGGGGATTGAGTCCAGGGGTATTCTACCTCCAAGCTACACTCTCAGTCTTTTTTTTTTTTTTTTTTTTCCGTATGTTTTATTTTGAAGCAGGGTCTAAGTTGCTGAGGCTGGCCTCAAACCTGCAATCCTTCTGTTCAGGCTCCCAAGTTCTGGGATTACAGGTGTGCACCACAACTGATTAGTATGAACTTCCTGATGCTCTTCATCCACTTAAGGTGGGGAAACCACTGTTTCCATCTCATGGAAGGGACTGCTACAAAGTGGCTAAGTAGGAAAGTTTTGGGTTCCCAGAACACTTGTCAGCCACCCAACTAGCTTACCCAAACACCACTAGCTCATCCATCATTTCCATAGTTACTGAACACCCATTATGTGCTTGGTACTGAACAGAAACAAAAGTGATTCAGATACTGACTCTGTTCTCAAGGTGTTAAATGTGTAAGAGGAGAAATAAGAAAAGTACGTAATAAATATAGCAACAGTTATACAGTTTGTAAAGGGCCAGGGAGTATATAATTTAGGTTTTACACACCTCACAGAGTCTCTACTACATATTCTTTTTTGATCCCTCCCTCTCACTTAAAAATGTAAATACTGTTTGTAGCTTGAGGGCTTTACATAAACAGGTGGTGGGCTGGGTTTGACCCCTGGGCCCTAGTTTGCCCACCCTGGAAATATGATAAATTGTAAAGTAGCACCTTTCAGTTGAGTCAGTTAGAGTTTCATTTCGGATAGGTCTGCAAAGGTGGACTTTATTGGGACTTTGGAAATAGGAAAGGAGCATTCTAGGTAAAATAAGATCATTTCCACTTTATACTGTCCTGTTTTTTAAGAGCAGAGATTTTTTCAGAGTGGTCAGTATCATCTGATAATTTGTTAAAAATGCAAACTTCTAGGCCCACAGTAGTTGTCAAACTTTGGCATACATTAGAATCACCCGGAGAGTTGTTAAATGGCTGCTGACTCCCATCCCCAGATTTTCAATGTTTCTGGTCCAGGAGAATCCTGTCTTGGAGAATGCTGGGGAAGCAGAAGTGGAACAGAGATTGCTTTCTCTATTAATGTACAAGAAAGGTGGGATGAAGAACTGAGAACTGAGAGGCAATGAAAGTCACTGGTGGAGACAGAAGAGGCTTCACAAGGCACTAGGTTCATTCCATTAGTACCTGGACTCAGAAAGGGTCACTGAGCCCCTATAAATTAGTGGTGGCTTTCCCTCTCCAGGGCAGGAGCCCTGAGTCTTGTTAGGCAGCCCCACCAGAGACAGCAAGTCTTTGTTGGTAGGATGTGTGGTTGGGAAGATCTTCTCTTCTGGGTCTGGGTTATTGGCACTCACTCTGTCTTGCTTCTGAAACGTTTGCGTATTTTTACTACTCCTACAAAATGGTCCCCTCCAAATTATGCCTGGGACTGTCTCCTTTGATCAGGAAAAAAAAAAAAAAATGGCAGTGCTTCTATTTTAGCATTTAAATGAAATGGCTTCTAAAAACTCAGATGTGGAGCTCAGAGACACTGAGCGGAGGAGGGGGAAAGAAGAGAAAGGCAAGCCAGAGAGAGTACACAGAGGAATCTCAGAGGAGCTGATGGGCAACCCGGTGCACACACGAGGAGTCATTAATCTGGCAGACAATGAATGGCAAAAGGCAATTAGCTTGCCTGAGGTTGTAGCAAGCAGTGAAGTGTGCAGCATGGCAACTGAAGGTCTAGTTTAAGGGCAGGGTCATTGCTAGGGAACTGAAAAGGAGGCTAGGACAAGGGAGGTGAGAGGTGGGCGAGCCACCCGGGGCCAGCACGAGGGAGAGGAAAGTGCTCGGGGTCTTCATGGATATTCGTTCCCCAGTGGAAGCGTCCAGGTGTGGCTGTGCACTTGCCAGGGCTCTACCATGCTATTATCCTCGGACAGTCTTGAAAATGAACCAGGTTCTTTGGCTGTGTATGCACGCACACCTGTACACACACACACACACACACACACACACACACACACACACACATCTTTTTGTCTACCTGCCAAGTCTAACCAGGCAGATGGGCAGGCTGAGGACTGCCCGGCTGAATGGCTGGAGGACCACATGCCTGAACACAGGCGGAGTTACGACAGACAGTTCTAAACTTCGGCTCGCAGGGCTTCCTTCCACATTCTCCAGCACACTCGCCTTTTCTGCCACATGCCTCGTTTGCATGCACTTGCTCATGTTCTGTTCCTCGCAGGCGCTCTCCGGCCATGCCAGTGGATTTTTATCTGCCTGTATACATTCTCCAGACAATTGCACCACTTGGCCTCACTCCAGTCACCCCCACATATTAAACACTACCTTCTGCTTCTAAAAATCACCTCAAATGGCAAAGTTGCTTCCATAGCTTCTGTTCCTGCTGTCTGCAGGGCCCTGCCAGCTTTGTCATTCTTACAAAAAAGGGGAAAAAAAAAAAAAAAAAGGAAATGTACCGACATTGGATTGACTGAGTAAAGAGCCCAACCCGAAGCAGATTCCTACCGTGGGATGCAGGTTTGTGGCTGTGGTGTCCCCGCCTTCAAGACCATCCCATTTATCTCTCTTTGTTCCACTCCCTCTCTCTTCCTGCACAACGCTGCAATCACACACATACTCTGGGTTGGAAAAAAAAGAGGACAGCCTAATTTCCTGATGATTATGTTGTTACCTAGCAACAGCCAATCAGGGGATGGGCTTTTTGTCTGCAGTATTTCATGCAAATAGTTTGGAGAAATTGCAGGGTAACACAGGCTGCTTAGTCTGTCTTCTCAGGGGACACATTACAGAATACAACCAACCCAAAAGGGGACTACACATGCTTCAGAGAGCAGGCCATCTGATCTTGTTCCTTTTCCCCTCTGTCTGGTACCCTCTTACAAAGCATGTGGGTTCCACAGAGATATTCGGTGTGGGGGGGGCAAGACTTGCAGAGAGGTCATGAGCAGTCATCCTTGCCCTGGATCTACGTACTGATGACCTGGGCCCAGAGCAACCTCAGACCCTCTGAAAGACCTACTGCCTTCCTGGGAAGGCAAGGACTGTTGCTTGCTCCATATGCATCTATAGAGAACTCGAAGGAGTATCCTCCTCAGTCCTCCCACCTGGCCTGCCTACCCTGATTTAAGAGTCATATCTTTGCCCATGTTGGCCTATCTCACAGAACAGAGAACACCTGCCATTTGCAACCCCATTCTTCTTGGAGCTAACAGATAAATCCTCACTTAAATGGTTAAACAATGACAGGCCATACCACTTATAAGATCCCTTAAAGAGATTTTTCCCCCTTCCAGTAAGTACTGAGCATGTGATATAAGACACTATCAGGAGCCACACACACTAACTCTCTGAAAGGCTCAGGGACCAGTTCAATCACATCTGGATGGTGCCATAAAAAGTGAACTCAAAAGGCAGCCTCCAAATCTGTCGCCTTAGGGGGAGAGGCCAGGCTTCAGAGGGTAGGGATCACATTTCAGTAGGTCTGGTTGTTTGTTGTTGTTGACTCAATGCTCAACAACCCAGAGCCAGCGGAGGCAAGAGTCAACTAAGCTGGGGGTGTCTCTCTCTCTCTCTCTCTCTCTCTCTCTCTCTGTCTCTGTCTCTGTCTCTGTCTCTGTCTCTGTCTCTCTATTGGTACTGGAGATTGAACCCAGAGGTATCCTACCTCTGAGCTACACCCCCAGTCCTACTTTATTTTTTATTTTGATACAGGGTCTCACTAAGTTGCTGAGGGTCTCGCTAAATTGCTGAGACTGGCCTCAAACCTTTGATCCTCCTGTTTCACTCTGCCAAGTACTAGGATTACAGGCATGTGCCACCATGCCTGGCTGTTCTCTTAATATCAACTCTAGATCAGCTGCCTTGTAAAGGTCTGTTGTGGGATACATGGGGATAGCAAATAGATCAGCCCAAGTCACCATCAAGAATGGAAAACTAATGCAAACTCTATCTTATTGTTTATGATAGGAGATAATTGTATTCCAATAATTATAGGAAGGCAGTTGCTCTTCAATTTCTGACTTCACAGACTTACCATTCAGAACCATATTATGGAACCAAAGAAAAACACTGTTAATCTACCTTTGTTCAGAAAGGTAGAGTGAAGAAATCCATTTTTTTTTTCTTTTAGTGGAGGTATTAGATAACTCTATTCCCACCCTGGTCCTCAGGCAATCTTATCCTCTAACTTTGGGATACATAGTAAAAAACCCATCTTACAGAGAAGAAGCTGATGAGTAACTTGCTCAAAGCTATACAATGTTGCAGTGGCACAGTGGGGATAAAAGAGTGGGTCTTTTGACTGTCAATTCTGCAGTCTGGTGTCCAAATAATCTTAGGACACCCTGAAGATGAAGACTCAGCAGCAGTAAAAACAAAGAAAGGAAGAGAATGGCAACAGAAAGCTACTTTTCAAAGTCAATAAAAAATAAACCTTTGGCACTTATAAGTAGCTGAAAGTCTTTCAACTGGAGTTAATTTCTTGTTGTGGTTGTGGTGGTGGTGCTGGGGATTGAACCCAGGGGCATTCTACCTCTGAGTTACGTCTCCAGCCCTTTCTATTTTTCTTTTTTTTTTTTTTTGGAAACAGGGTCTCACTAAGTTACTGAGGCTGGTCTCAAACCTGTGATCCTCTTGTCTTAGCCTCCCAAGTGCTGGGATTACAGGTGTGTGCCACCATGCCTGCCTGGAGTTAAATGTTAAACCTTTTGTGACTCACCTCCAGCTGCATGTCAGACCCATTTCTATCAGAAATATCTACGCCTGAGCCCCACTCCTACCAATTAATAAGATTTTTTTTTGAGGAAAGGGCAGTGTGTGTGTGTGTGTGTGTGTGTGTGTGTGTGTGTGTGTGTTTAAAGCTTCCCACAAGTAGCACAATTTTGGAAAATGACGTGATTTCTTTAATTTTAAAAATTTTAACTGATACACAGTAATTGTACGTATTTTGGGGGTACAGTGTGATATTCTGATAAATGTATACAATGTGTAATGGTCCAATCACGGCAATTAGCAGATCCATTACCTCAAGCGTTCAAATTCCTCTCTTCTAGCTTTTTGTTGGTGTTTGTTTTGTGATACTGGGGATTAAACCCAGGGACCTTCTACCTCTGAGCTACACCCCCAGCCCTATTTTATTTTTTATTTTGAAACAGGGTTTTACTACATTGCAGAAGGCCTTGCTAAGTTGCTAAGGCTGGCCACGAATCTGCAATCTTCCTGTCTCAGCTTTCCAAGTACTGGGATTATAGGCATATGCCATTATGCCTGGCTTGTTCTAGCTATTTTGAAATATACAATAAATTACTGTTAACTACAGTTACCCTACTGTGCAAAGAATACTAGAACTTAATCCTCCTAATTGCATTTTTTTGTACTCATTATATTGCCCTTCTCCCTGTCTCCTCCCTACCTTTACCAGCCTCTGATAACCAGCACTCTACTCTATGTGATATATTTAATTTATTAAGAAAATTTAATATTCACTTACTCTGTAACCCTAAAATTCCATCCCTAGGAACTTATTCAAGTATAAATGAAAACATATTTCTACAAAAAATTTTATACAAATATGTTTATAGCAGTTTTATTCACAATAGTTCAAAACCTGTTATACCCATACAAGGAAATACTACTCATCAATTAAAAGGAGCAAACTATCAATATATACAACAACATGGACAAATCTCAAAAAATATTATGCTGAAATGAAAGAAGCCACACACACACACACACACACACACACACACACACACATTAAGGGCTATATAAGGGTTGTTTAATGGGTTTGAAAAGTATAGTTAGGAGGATTAACTGCTAGTATTCTATAGCTCAGTAGGGTGACTATTGTTAACAATAATTTATTGTATAGTTCAAAATAGCTAAAAGAGAGAACTTTAAATGTTCTGAGATGAAGAAATGATAAATGTCTAATGTGATGGGTATGCTCTATAGAGCCACATGTTCCATTGATATGAATTTCTAAGAATAGGAAAAGTTGATCTTTAGTGGAAAAAGCAAAGCAGCAGTTGCCTCTGGGATACAGGGTAGGAAGGGTCATGAGGAAACTTCTGGGTTACAGTGATTTAGGGATTTGTATTATACCAGTTGTGTGCGTCTGTCAAAACTCACAGAACAGTGTTCTTCAGATTTTTGTCTTCCTTTCTCCTTCCTTCCCTTTCCTCTCTCCCTCCCTCCCTTTCCTCCTTTCTTTCTTTGTTGGCAGTACTAGAGATTGAACCCAGAGGCATTCTACCTCCAAGCTACACTCCCAGCCCTATTCTATATTTTTATTTTGAAACAGGGTCTCATTGTTGCTGAGGTCCTTGCTAAGTTGCTGAGGCTGGTCTCAAACCTTCACTCCTCCTGTCTCAGCCTCCCAAGTACTAGGATGACAGGCATGTGCCATCATGCCCAGCTCAGATTTGGCTATTTCATCATACATAAATTTTACCTCAAAAGAAAAAATAAACAAATACTGAGCTCTAGTTAATGATATACATGCGTAAGTGAGGTATACTGATGCCTGCAACTTTGAAATATATTTTTAAAAAGAGAGACTGATGAGTGAATAGAATAGATAGTTGGCTAGACGTGTGATAAGGTAAGTCTGGTAAAATATGAGTTGTAGAATCTGTATAGGATACACCTATCCATTAGTATGTTTAAACATTTTCATAAGAAAGCTTTGGGAAAATCTCTTCAAGGGATTCCAATTAGCAGATATTGAGATAAAAGGCGATTTCCAATCATCTTAGTTGAAAAGTACTCTGCAATAACACTATGCTCCTAAATCTCCAGAGATTATTGCAACCATCCTCTCCCCACTCCCCGCTGTCTAAAACCTGGGAATGAATGTGCAGATTAAACAGGACATCCCAGAGTTAGGCTAAATCTTATGGAGACGCTATGGCCTAGTCACACTGGAATTACATAGGACACATCACTTAACATGTCGTCTCCTATATGAAATCAGAACAGTTCTAAACAATCTGGGCAATATGGTAACTATACTATTCTTTAGAATTAAAAACCCTCAAACCAAACCTCCGTGGTGCAAGAGTAAAGTACTGACTACCACTCAGCACATGGTATAAAGAGCTCCTATTTAGCCCCTCATTCTCCTCTGGGGCTTGTGCCTCTGGTCTTCTTAGACTCTGTAATTTTCTCTAGCTCTGTTTTTTCACAAACCCAGAGGGATGGGGCAGGATCCGGTGTTTGGAGAGGAGGAGCGGCCGCGTGGCGCCTCACAGGGGCTGAGTGGACAGCTGACGGTAATGGGGTGGGGACAAAGTAAGGGGAGGAGAAAGGGGGAAATAATGCAGTCAAGTGCACTGTGGAGGGAGCCCCTATTCCCTGAGCTGCCCCATTTATTCTGCATAATTGCTTCATTTCCACTGGCGGTGCATCTCCAAATGAATTTCATTACTGAGGCCTTGGATATCATATTGATTACCAGTTTCATCGATCCCTATCTTGCTAATTAGCATATAAATTAGCCATTTGGGGGGAGGCATTAGGCAAAATTGAATTTTCTCCTTAATCTTCTTTCAGAAGGTAAATGAAAATAGATGTGGCCTGTTAAGGCACATGGCCTTCCTCTGACACAGTCTAAGAGCTGTTCACAGCCAAGGAACCCTCTCACTGGGAGAGAGAGAAGGCTCATGGAAGAAGCCTTCCCAACCTGTGCTGATTTCATTGCAGCTGAACCCCTTAAAAAATCATCCACAAGATTTTGAGGTGTGAGATAGATCTGCAAGCTGAGAGGTGTCTCCTTGTAGGGGTCACTGAAGTTGACAGAGGGGTCCCTGTGGTCTTCGCTTCTAAGAATTAGAGGATGTCGTTCTTCTCTTTGGCTTAGTGTTAAGTCAGAATCAGAAGGTCTGTGCTGGAACGTCTCGGCTGTGTAATCCTGAGCAGGTTAATCTCCTAAGCCTCAGCTTCCTCCTCTGTAGGATGGGGATATTCACAGCACCATCTCAGTGGGGAGCTGTGAGGACTGAGAGAGAGGTTCTGCACACTGTGGAGCTCACCAAATCTACACTTGGCAGAAGAGCCATTGGGACCAGAGGCCACACGGGGGTCTGAGGAGCCCAGATGCTGGGCTTTCCAGAGGCAGCTGCTCAGCTTTGAAGTAGACAGGCGCTTAGTACCTGGGACTGGTCGCAGCCCTGCTACTGGAGATGTGGTCCTTACAGCAGCAGGATCACATCACTGGGCACAGGTTGAAAATGCAGAAGCTGAGGCCCCACCTAGCTGTTCCAGGAACTGATGTGCACAGGAAAGCCTGAGCGCTATTTCAAGTGAGCCTCCTTAGAGTCCTACACTGTGAGAGAAGGAAGGGACCTTGGTGATGATCAAGTTGAAAGTCAGGCAGCTGGCCTACGGTGAGATCATGGCACTGCCCAGGGGTGGCTTTCAGTCTCCCAACTCACACCAGTACAGATTCCGCAGGCCCTCGGAGGCTGTTTCTCTAGCAGCTCCGAGGCTCTGCCCTCTTTCTTTGGGGCTGCCTCAGTGGTGGTGGTCTTGACCCAGCCTTGGGATACAGCCACTCTGGGCTTTGAAGGGAGACTTGGTTCCCTTCAGGATGCTGCTGGGGGCTAGGAAGCCGGGTTCCTCAGATGACCATAGCAGAGGATACTGATATGATGGAGGAGAGCACTCTGGATGACCTCAGAGGCCTCCTGACCTTTGAACCCATAATGCTTCCCATAAGGACATACAGGAAACTGGTAGCAGTGATACTCACAGAGAGGGTAACTGGGTGGCTCGGGGACTCAGCAATAGGGAGGCAAGGTGGAAGAGAGGCGTGCTTTTCACTGTTCACCCTTTGGTATCTCTTAAACTTGGTTTTCTGTTTATGTAAAACATATTCAAGAAGTACTAAGTCAATAGTAATTTTCACAAGACTACCTCAGATAGATGGCAATCAAACACAATACACCAGTTTGCCCTGCCATTCCGTCACCTACTTTGCTCTAGATTGCCTGCTCTCCCCCCTCTCCTCCTGAAAACTGAAACTTCAAAGCACTATGGAGGGGTTCTGAGGCTGCAGAACGGGTCTAGACTCTGGTCTTGTGTCAGTATGGTGACCATGACCAACATGCTTCCTCATTAGGATGTGACATTAGGTAAGGTTAAGTGTGACTCACACCCCATCTCCTCTCCCCAGTCGCAGTGAGAGGAAGAGCTGGACTTCTCTCTCATGAGCTTTCACCAGACTTAGAATCACCAGTGAACACGGAGGGTACCATGCTTGTTACAAACAGTATGCATAACACAATGCTATTCTTGTGAAGTACGTGGCACCTAACAGAGTTGAACTGGGAGAATAGATTTAAAAATGCTAAGGATGCCGAGTGTAGTAGCACACTTGTAATCCCAGCACTTGGGAGGCTGAGACAGGAGGATCTGGGTTCGTGGCCAGCCTCAGCTACTTAGTGAGGCCCTCCACAACTTAGTGAGACCACATTTTAAAATAAAGAATAAAAAATGGGACTGGGGGGTTAAGGATGGCTGCTTTGAGCTGGGCATGGTGACATACACCTGTAATCCCAGTACTTGGGAGGCTGAAACAGGAGGATCTTAACTTTGAGGCCAGCCTCAGTAACTTAGATCCTGTTTCAAAAAAAAAAAAAAAAAAAAAGCGCTGGGCTGGAACACTGAGAGGAGACATAGCTCTGAGGGAGAACACTCTGAGTTCCATCTCCAGTACAAAAAAAAAAAAAAAAAAAAAGAT
>PVLC010003699.1:0-51598 GCA_004027655.1 Graphiurus murinus
CCTTATGTGGGCACTCAGTGCTATAAATTTCCCTCTTAGTACTGCCTTCAGGGTGTCCCAGAGGTTTTGATATGTTGTATCTCCGTTTTCGTTGGTTTCTAGGAATTTTTTGATTTCTCCCCTTACTTCTTCTATGACCCACTCTTCATTCAGCAGTGTGGTGTTCAGTCTCCATGCGCTTACTCGGTTACTTTGGGTCGGGCCTGGTTAGTACTTGGATGGGAGGCTCCATTCTTGATCCTTCCATTTATAAAGAGCAGCATGCTATTGCTGTTCCACTAATTAAGAAGGTTGAGGGGAAAGACAATCTATAATTCTATGAAAAAGAAAATACCTGGCTAAACATGTGAAATTAAAACAAAAACATAGTACCTTGCATGAACCATCAGGATGGCATAGACATGTGTGTGCTGGCAGATTTTCTCAATGTGGTTACATTCATGAGAAAGTGAAGAACACCTCTCTTTTAATTTCTATGTGTCTTAAGGATAATTGGGAGGGGGCATTCTCAGAGGTATTAAAAATAAGGTTGTCATCAAAATGGAAATTTCCCAGAAATGGTTACCTGATTTTGAACTACCATTTGCTCTAGATAGGCCAGGAAACAAGACCTAAATTGAAAACGTGACCTACTTAGAAAACATCCCCTAAGAACCCAGCACTTAGCCCTGATCCTTGAACACTGGCTCTGAACACTGATGCTTTACAAGTGAGCTGTATTGCTCCTTCAGAGAAATAGCCTGGGATGTAAGTCTGCCTAATTGTGGCTTCCTGTGAAGGTACACTTACATCCTGCCACTCAGTGCATCCCCACACTAATGGACATATGACCATGGCTCATTTTTTAAACAATACTTTATTCTCTTAGAAAACAAGCAACCCCCCCAACCCCCCACCAACCAAGAGCATTCACATTTTGGTTTATAATGTGGCCACTGGAAAATGCTCTTTCTCACTCTGAAAAATATTACATTGACTTAGAAAGATCTGCATCTGGAGTAAAAACTCCTTGCTCAGAGTATTGGCTATGCTTCCCTGGGACAGTTAGATTAACTAAGTCACCAAAGCTATAGAGTGACTCACAATGCCAATTCTCCATCAGACATCCAATGTGAAGCAGTTTGGATTAACAAATGTAGCCCTGGTGATATTTCATGAATCTAGAGATTGCATGAGTCAGAGTAGACCAAATGCTATCGTAAACAACTCTCCCATATCAGTAGCATGCCAAAAGAAAAAAAAATACTGTATCTCATTCCTGCCACAGGCCAAAGCAGGTGTTCCTTGTTAAGTGGTTCTAGGGGGCCTCTCTTTCTGTGGAAACTCAGCAACCCAGGCTCCATCTGGTCTTCACCATCCCCCAAGTCCTCAACATTCTGGCCATTCAGCTGGCAGATGGAGAAGAAGAAATGAGCCAGGGGTTCCAAATTGAATCTGTCCTGCATGCTGCAGTGAATTCACGGGGGGAATCACCAGATATTTTTAAAGTTTAAGGGAAACTCATTGATATTCAATGTCCGATAGACACTGCAAAACAAGTAGCTCCAGGGAGTTTTCAGTTTTATCCTTAAATTGTACTACATTAATTTAGATAGTGCTGTAATTTTTGGAATCTGACTTCTCAGCTATTGCTATGGTAGGAAGCAAGTGTCACATGAAAATCAATGTGCAACAGGAAATGAGGGCTATAGTGTCCAATCTGATTTCCAGATTTAAGGCATACACACCAATTAGTAAGTAATTCTCGTTTTTTAAGACAAAGTAAAATATAATTTGGCTTTTAATTTACATGTACTATTTTTTTTAGAAGCACAAAGTTATTAGAACAAAAATACTTAACCACTTGGTAACTGGGAATGTCAAGTATTTCTTTGGCTAAGGAATACCAGAAAAAACGTATACTAAGTCTCTGAGAGTACCACAAACTAAAAATAGAAGATTGTGCTGAGAAATACTTGGGGGCCAAACCCAGAAGTAGTATACATCACCTCCATCCAGTTCTACTGGTCAAACAGATTTGGCTTAGATAGCTACATCTGAAAGCAAGGGAGGATGGGAAATGTAGTCTAGCTGTGTGCCTAGGAGAAATAAGAAATAAATTTGATGAAAAATTTATCATTCTCTACTGCAGAAATAAAAAGCAAGGGGCACAAGCTGTCCTATGTCCTCAGCCTGACTTGCACTGACACTGATACAGCATATACTTAATGTCTCAGAGCATCTTCATCATCCTTTCTTTGCTACAGCCCTTGGGAACTACAGAGCACTTAAAAACCAGGGCTTCATTTGCTTCCCATAACTTTGTGAGAAGAGCAAGAATTGTCTCCCTCTTTACTGATTAAGAAATAAGTGGCATTGCTCGGTTATTAAGGTCACCCAGATCATGTATAACAGAAGTCAGATCCAAATCATAGCCTCAAGGGTTCTTTTTACTATAGTCAACGTTCAGGCCAGTGAGAATTCACTGGGCAACTGTGGGCCTGACAGGGAGATGATCTGTTTGGCACAGGACTAGGAGAAGCAGGAAAGAGGAACAGTTGTTCAGCTGAGCAGCCCATGTTCTACAAGCAGAGGAAGGTGGCCGTGTCCTGAAAGTAACAGTCCTCAGGATGAGTGACCATCCTCCCAAGTGTACTATTGAGCTCCTACTCCACTGAGCAAGTGCCCAAAATGTGCCTGGCTCCCCATGCTGCAGTACCGTCACCTCCACAGGCCTCACACAGTCAGCCCTCAAACACAGGAACCTGTCAGCAGAGAGTTCTACTACTGATCTTACCTATAAGTTGAATTGCCTTCTGACTTTAGCACATTTTCCTTGAGGACTTCTGTCTAATATGATTGAGTTATATAAGAATAGTCTCTTTCTTCTTTAAGCTCATCATTCTTAATGGAAATAAAGGAGACTGATCAAAAGCAAGGGAAAAAGGCTTTCTGGGGTTTGGAATCCACCAGGGGTAACCCACAAAGTGAACAATCCTTATATAGTATGTATAAGCATTTGTCTAACAGAGTCAGTGGCTTGGCTTCTTAAATTTTCATCTGCTCCAGTAAACAAGTGGTAGGTAGCCAGAAGCACTGAACCTGAAGAAGCTTCAATCTATAGTTTTCCTGCTCTCAATGGAGGGCATGTGATGAGGGATGCGTGAACTACTGAAGATAGTTGCAAAAGGAATTCTCTTGCATGCCAATCTTTATGTCATTGTATTTTTCGTTTGCATTCATTTTCTTCTTCCATCCTCAGTTGAGTCATTAGACTCAGAGATTCCATCACTAGGTGCAGGTCAAAGGCCTATTGGTTTTCTGATGTGTTCCTCTTTTTCAGCAAGCAGCTAAAATATGCCCTTTTGGGGGCATGTGTAAGAGATGATTTGAGACCAGGCTCTGGGGAGAAATCTGAGTTCCCTCGTGCTCATCAATGATTTATTGCTGCTTGAACCAGAACTAGCTTGCTTGCAAAACTATACTTACAGCCAGGCCAATTGAGTCTGACAGGAGAGAAGCTAAAATTATTGATGAAAGGACTAAAGAACCGCATTTGAGAAGTTTATTCCTTCTGTGTGCATGCAAGGGGCACGCTCAGAACATTTACACCCTGCAGCTTTCTCTAGTCCAAAACATGAGCACTCTATGTGGAGTATTATAGCACAAAGAATTCCCAGTTTTCTTTCCTGCCACTAAAGAGAAATCTTGTAGACATTTTCATTCTTGCAAGGTACATTCACAGGAACTCAGTTCCTGTTAGTAGCAATCCATTCCACTCATACAGGTTCCTGAAGAGGGAGGGGAACGACACGTATTATAGGTAGAAAAGAGAAAGCCTCAAATTTTCAGTGACTGGCCTGAACTCATCTAATTGGGAAGAGATGGTAACAAACTAGACCACATGTTTTTTCAAGATGAGAGCTCTGTGGGGCTTAACCCATCCATCTCCATTGACCCATCCACTCAGTGCTCAATGTAAATGTTCCCTAGAGCCACCATAAGAAAACGCCACAGACTAGTGGCTGAAGCAACTACTTTCCTACAGCTCTGGAGGCTGGATGTTCAAGACAGAGGTTCCCATAGGGTTGTCGCGTGAGGTCTCTCTTCCTGGCTTGCCGATGGCTACCTTCTCACCACGTCCTCACATGGCCTTTCGTCTGTGCACACATTCCTGATATCCTATCAGATTAAGGCCCCATCATTGGGATCCTATTTTACCTTAATTATCTCCGTCACTCCAAGGACATTGGAAGGTCACACTGAGGGGTTAAGGCTTCAATGTATGAATTGGGTAGGTGCAAGGGAGGGACACAATTTCATCCATTACACTCAATAGCGAGTATTTTTTGAGACTTCTTTGAAGTGTGAAATGCTTTGTATTCATTGTATAATATCATTTAAATGTATTATTTAATGCTCACAACAACAGAAATAGGTGGGTGAGGCAGAAATCTAGGCTGGAACAGTAACTTTCAGTTCTTTCTCGTTAATGGCCATATTTTCTCAAATAACAGACCTTTTGGAGGTGACCTAAAGGGATTTTAATATTCAAAACTGCACTGTCGGAAATCATGAGATGTGTAATCAGCATTAGGTCATTACAGTGTCACAGGCTTCAGTACAATTACCCACAGCAACCACAGTGTTCACCTGGCAGCCTCAAGTCACTGTTTAAGCAGAACCATTGTAGCCCTGACTGAGAAACCAAGTTAACACATATTCCAGAAAGCACTGGATTTTCGTTGATGCTACTTTGTTCCTTTTTTTTTTTGCTGTACTGTGGATTGAACTCAGGGGCGTTCTACCTCCGAGCTACACCCCCAGCCCTATTTTTTATTCTTTATTTTGAAACCAAGTCTCACTAAGTTGCAGAGTGCCTCACTAGGTAGCTGAGGCTGGCCGCGAACCCAGATCCTCCGGTCTCAGCCTCCCGAATGCTGGGATTACCAGCATGCGCCACCACGCCCAGCCAGTTGCTACTTTGTTCTATTGTTCCTTGTATCTCTCACCTGGAGTAAGTTGTGCCCTGCATAGTACACAGGGACAGCTTGGTGTTCATTGCCAGTCATCTTTGTTATAGGACATATCTTTAATTACAAGAATGAGATCTCTGCATTGATGGATTCCACTTAGGAATGCACACCTGTGCTGCCGTAGACCAACCTCACGGAGACCTGCTCCTTTGATTTGCAATGCTAGAAACTCAGAAAAATGCCCAACTATGTTCATTTGTAAATAGACCTCATCAAGGCAATGGCCTTACCCAGCAAACACAGAAGCACAAGTTCCATACCTGAGTTTGCTTAATGGAGAGGAGACACATATTTATGTATGACTTATGTCCTTTCTCCATGTGTAGGCTTATAGCATGGGTGTATGTGGCTATGTTCCCAGTATTTACACACCATGCTGATGGTCATTCATTCTAGTGTGGTCTTTACTTGTGATGTCTGTCTATAAAACTATGTTGGTAGCTCACAAAGGTAAGAGGTGTTTTCATTTCTTTAGTATCTTCCTTCTACACTCTTGTTCCATCTAAAATTGATAATTCTGATCTCTACAAGCTTCACAGTACTACTGAATATTGAATAACATCTTTTTTTCTGTTGTTGTTTCAATCCTGAAGTCATTCTATCTCTTAGCTACACCCTTAGCCCTTTTTATTTTTTTATTTTTTGGAACAGGGTCTTGCTATCTTTCTGAGACTAGCCTCAAACCTGTGTGATCCTCCTGTCTCAGCTTCCCAAATACTGGTATTACAGGTGCTATCGTGCCTGGCTTGAATAATGTCTTTTAAGGTAGCACAGTACATGGAAAGATAAAAGGTTTAAAGAAAACAGTCCTTTTAATGAAAAGACTTGGTGATTCTTGGGACTTGGGTAGTCTTGTGCAAGTCTCTTAAAGTCTCTAAGTTTCAGTTTCTTTATCTTAAAAAAATAGGAGAAATAATGTCTACCTGAGGGGATTGTGGTGAGAATTAAGAGTTAGCACAGTGACTGTCAATGGGGTAGTTCTCCAAAAGTTTTGATTACTAAACAAGTAGATGAGTGAATGAAGTGTGGTTCAGGATTATACCAGACAAAATTCTTGTGTACTGGAGAATTCTCTATTATGATCTCTTTCCCAACCAGAATTCAAGCAAATCACTGAAAACTTTAGGATTTTTATTTCCGACATTTATAAACAAGGACAACACTGTTTCCCTGGCTCTCCAGGAATCTTTATGGATACAGTAGATTGCTAGTAATATATATTGAGTTCCTGGGAAGAAACAGTACCTGCCCATAATGGCCCCAGTAAATGATAGCAATTCTGTTCTCGCCCTCACCAGGTGAGACTGTTCCTAGTTGAGGACATCACTGGGTTTAGGATGGAACTCAGAGACATGAAAAATGTTCATTGGATGAACATTTCAGATAAGGAGCAAACAGTTGGGATTATTATCATATAAAGAAATGGGAAGGCACTGAGGACTCATGGCTAACCAGCCAAACTACTGAGTTTCTATTATGTACTAGGGCTCTGTATTTAGGATGGAAGAAATAAAAAAAGGTAAAGATCATGATGAATTTAGAACAGTCATAAAAAAATATAAAACACTCAAAATGGAAATTAGGCAGTATATGTCAGGGTCCTGTGGCATTTATTTTATACAGTTTATTGAGTGCCTACTGTGTGGCAGGGGCCAGGCTACATTGACTGCAACATGGTGGTAACAATGCACACCTGGTCACTGACTCGACAGAGTCAGTGCACAATACAGAGAAATAGACATTTTCAGGTTAGGACAATATATTATGCAAGAGATAGAAGAGAATGCTGCAGAAACACATTGGAGACACCTGTAACCTACTGAGAAATGTTAGGAAACACTTCCTCGGGGAGTGATTTCTAGACTGCATGAAAAGGGAGTAGTAGTTGCCCAGGTAAACAAAAACAGAAACATGTCCTAGGCTGTTGGGACAGCATGCTTGGAGGAATAGACAGAAGGAAGGAACCCAACTAAGAAACATTGGAGGAATTAAAAGGCATTCTGTGATTGAAACCATGTGTACACAAAAATCTCCTTGTAAATGATTTTAGTACTTTTACTCATAATTGCCCCAAACTAAAAGGAAACAAGGTATCCTTCAATAGGGAAATAAACATACCATGGTACATACATACCCTGATATTATTCAGTGATAAAAAGGACTACAATATTAAGCCATGCATAGATATGGAGGAACCTTAAATTCACATTACTATGTGACAGAAACAGTTTTAAAAGGCTATATGCTATATAATTCCAACTATAAGACGTTCTGGAAGAGTCAAATCTAGGGAGACAGTAAGAGGTTGGGGAGGGTTAAAGGAGGAAGAGATGAACAGGTGGAGCACAGGGGACTTTTAGGGCCATGGCCTTATTCTGTAGAGTGCTATGATGAATACATGTCATGATGTATTTGTTAAAGCCCATAGAAAGTAAGATACAGAGTGAACTTGTTAGGGGAGCCTGATTTGAATAGATGATGGCTACTTTTAATGCTGACATTTTTCTTCCTCTCTCTCTCTCCTTTTCCTCTTGTTTACAAATAACATGCTCTTATCAGTTTACTGATGAAAGGGATAAAGGCCTAGCACCTGTGGGTCTGAGAAAGAACCAATTCAAGGACAACTTAGATATGAATTGTCTCCCTTCTGATGCACACACCTGTGTGACCCTTAAGAGCTTACTCTTAAAAGAGATTTGATTCCTTTGTTCAGGGAGAATCTAAGACTTATCCCTGAACACCTAAGTTCACTAGTTTCTCCAATTTGCTATCAAATCAATAATTCTTTTCCTTCTTCCCAAAGGCTTGCACCAATTATTTGATTTGGCAAATTGAGGCAAGTACCAGAATTCAGTTATAAACCCTAATGTAATCTATGGACTTTCATCAATAATAGTGCACTAATATTAACCCATCAATTGCAACAAGTGTGCCACACTAATGAAACACCTTTAACAGGAGAAGCTGGAGTGGAGGCCAGGGTTATATGAGAACTCTATACTCTCCACTCAATTTTTCTGTAAACATACATTACTCTAAAAAGAAACAGTCTGTCAATAAATTAAAATTTAAAAAGACATTCAAGGGCTGGGGATGTAGCTCAGTGGTAGAGCACTTGTCCAACATATTCAAAGCCCTGGATGTAACCCCAGCATCCCCAAAAGAAAGACATTCAGTATTGCTGAATCACTGTACCAGGTAAGCTGCTGCTTGCTGGCTGCAGATTAGGGTGAACCATGCCTGGAAACTGGAGAGGTAGGTACTAGTCGTGTCATGAAGAGTGTGTGAGTCAGTACAGTTTACCTTAAAAGCCATAGAAAACCATTACAGAGAGCAATGACAAAATCAGATATGCCTTTTTTTTTAAAGGATAACTCTAATTGTAGGGTAGAGACTTGATTAAAAGGAGGGAGCATGAAAGAAAGGAGGCCAGGTGCTTTATCATTGAGAGATAAAAGTGTAATGAATCCTGGCAAAAAGGATATGGAGAAGAGGAGGGAGCAAAGACATGCTTTAATTGGGAATAGATTTATTTGTGGCATAGTTGGATGTAGGAAGAGAAAAGAAAAAGGGTTCTGAGCACATTAGAAAGATGCTTTTTAAAAAACGGGGTCATAAATTGGGTGTGGTGGTGCATGCCTGTAATCTCAGTACTTGGAAAGCTGAGACAGGGGAATAGCAGGCTCCAGACCAGACTCAGAAACTTAGGGAAGCCCTCTGCAACCTAGCAAGACCCTGTTACAAAATTTAAAAAATTAAAAAGGACTGGGGGTATAGCTTACAGGTAGAATGTCTTTGGGTCCAATCCTTAGTAGCCACCTCTCCCACACACACACAGGCACATGCACAAAGCCATTCATAAGAAACACTAGCAGAGCCAGGTGTGGTGGCTCACACTTGTAATCCCAGTACTTGGGAGGCTGAGACCAGAAGATCTGGGTTCGCAGCCAATCTTGGGTACTTAGCGAGGCTCTCTACAACTTAGTGAAACCCTGTTTCAGAATAAAAAATTAAAAAATAGGACTGGGGGTATAGCTCAGAGATAGAATGCCCCTGGGTTCAATTCCCAATACTGCAAAAACAAAACACACTAGCAAGGTAAGAGAAGTGTGTTTGCTAGAGACTTCTGGAGAGAAAGCAAGTGCAGGTAGGTTCTTCATAGGTCATTTGTCCCCCTGTGATTAACTGCCCACTCTGTGCTCCAGGGGACATTAATGGGTGCACAAGGACCTTTGCAGAAGTAGTGTCAATCATCTAGTAATTACTCTTCTAGTTTCTCATAAACTTTGAAGTAGTTTTGATAGATGTCAACCAAGTGTTGACCAGGTCTCAGGCATTGAAAGATAAGAAAAAGCATATAGAGCTTCCTGGGGAAATTTATTTGTTCTAATGCTCCTGGCTTTGAAAAAATGGTAGTGGTTGAAAAAAAAAATGTTAGTAGTTAAGTGTGAGGGAGAGAAACGAGAGTTCTATTGTCATTTATCTTTTTAAAATATCATATATTGATGCCTGTCTAATTATTATATATATACACACACAAAGCCAAAAATTACAAAATATGGAAAATAAAAAGATGGAAATGCAAATCGTTTCTAATATCACTACGCAGAAACAAGTGTCCTTTTTTTAAAATTAGGAACAAGTATCCTGATACTTAGTTTTTTGGCAGTTTTTTTTCTATGTATGCTTGTCATTTTTAAAGAAATTGAGATTATAATGCATATTTCCCCCCTCATCTAAATAATTGGATTATCAGGTAGATTGAGTTTTAGGGTAAGTGCTTATTACAAAAAGACACAAAATACAGTGGTGCCAACAAGATACAAGCTTTCTGTTCTCTAACATATGGAGGAAGAGGTACACAGATGTCCCAGGGGTCTGAGGCAGCTCTGCTCCTGCAGCCTGCTAAAGACTCAGGTCTATACAGCTGGCACTTCATGCCCTCAGGTTTCACATCCATGGACTCAACCAACTGTAGATCAGCAATATGTGAGAAAAATAAATTGTGTCTGTTCTGAACATGAACAGACTTTTTTTGTATCATTGCTCCCTAACCAATACAGTATAACAACTATTTGCACAGCATTTTCTTTCTATCAGGTATTATAAATAACTAGAGATTACTTAAAGTACACAGGAGGATGTCCAGAGGTTATATGCAAATGCTGTATCATTTATATGAGGGACCTGAGCACCTGCAGATTTGGGTATCCGCACAGGGATCCTGGAACTAGCTCCCTGCAGGTGCTGAGGGACAACTATATTCCTAGTGTGCTAAGTTTCTCCAAGTGTGGCTTTAGTTCATGTAGTTGAAGCAGGCTCAGCAACATCCCTTATTCTATTCAAGCTTAAAGAGGAAGGGAGCCAGCTGGGTGTAGTGCCTCACGCTTGTAATCCCAGCATTTGGGAGGCTGAGAAAGGAGGATCCAGGTTCATGGCCAGCCTCAGCTACCTAGTGAAGCACTCCAAAACTTAGTGAGACCCTGTTTCAAATAAAGAATAAAAAAATAGGGCTGGGGGTATAGCTCGGAGGTAGAATGCCCCTGAATTCAATCCCCAGTACCACAAAAAAAAAAAAAAAAGGGAAGGGAGCCTTGAGAAAAGGGAAGACAAGGTGCTTCCTCTTTTAAGAATATATCCTGGCAGTTACGGCAGTTACTTCTTTTCTGCCTACTTGTCATTTACCAAAATTAAGCCACTTGTCTACACTTAATTATAAGGAAGGCTGGGAAATGCTGGTTATCCATTGCACAGCTTTATGTGATACAAAACCCCAGTATGAAGAAGAAATGTAAAAGGAAAATGGTTACTGGGGATGATTATCAGCCTCCACTTGAAGAAACATCCAATTACAGCTACCACTCAAAGTACAATCCTTGCGAATGACATGAAATCTCCATCAGAGATGGAGGTGGCCAGCTCTAGGGATTTATAAATCGAATTGATAGGCATGCTTTCTGACACCTTCTCCATATATTAGTAGTAGATTCAAACAAGATAGTTTGTGAAATGGGATAGTTTTCCAAGTTGGGAATGAGCGAATGAGAAACAATCATTATGTTTCTTAAGAATGGTGAAATCTTACTGGGAAAGAATTGTGACAAGTCTCAGCCAATGAAAAACAAATCCCAAGGCTGGAGACATTGGTTCTCTTCTCTGGCAGAAATTCCTTTGTCCACTGACCTTTTGGATACTCTGCCTGTCCATTAACTTCTGTAGCCACAACTAAAGTGAGTGTGGGGAAACATGCCTTCCTTGGGGATGCACAGCTTTCTGAGAGTTACTTTGGGCATCAGAAAATTATGGCTTTGTGAGCCAGGTTTGTGGTTTCTTTGATAACATAATTCTTTCAAAATTCTTAGCAGTTTTCTGAACTAGTTGCTTCCAGTCATCTCCACGAGTATATAAGGATAGCCAAAGGTCTTGTCTGCATCTGTCTTAAGTTTCTGGACACTCATTTATTTTCTCTGTATTTGAACTATTTTCTTTCCAGTAGCAACTTTGAGGCCATCTAAAATAACAGGTTTTCGTGAGACAACAATATGCTTAACTCTATATTTGCCACTGGATTGGCTCCCATGATTCCATTAACAACAGGCCGTGGATAAAGCTCATAGACAGAGTATTATGTCTTTCTGTTTATGGTACTGAAACAGCACAATTCTCCAGATCCATTATGCCTAAATTACTGGGCTGCTCACTGTTCCCTCTGGAGCTCCAAAGCATGGTAAGCAGGTCATCTGCCTTCAAAGTTATCACAGGGACCACTTTCACCAAATGTTTTGCCATGGATTGAGAAAGGTCACCAGCTTTCCAGCCTGCAATATGTTTCCTTGCTGCTTATCACACAATTGTTAAATGAGGAGAGTGATACAGTTTTATGCCTGTCACCCTGAAGGATACTATTTCTGTTATTGACTTACATTTAGTTACGATTCAGGCTAAATTATTGTTACAAAAGACCTCAAAAGATAGCATTGCAAAATCAAGTGATTTTTCTTCTTACAAAATACCGAGCTAGGGAACAGAAATCATCTCTGCTTATGAGGTCATCTGGGGACCCAGGGATATAGTGTCTCACTTCTCTTTCACTTCCTTCACCCTAGATGCATGAGCAAGGTAAATAGAAATGATTTTTTAAAAGTTCTTCTTGTTTTAAGAAATTATTTGAGGAGACAATAGGCTGGAGCTCTCTAAACAAATTTTAAACTCTATGCATTTGTATATGAAATTTGTTTCCTAATTTTAAAAATAAGTCTCATGGGAAATTTGGAGAAAACATAATAATCTAAAAAAAATAGAATCACTCCTAATTATATCAGAATAGAAAATCACCTTTTAACATTTCATTTTCTACATTTGCCTATTCTTTTTTTTAACTAAGAATATATATTTGCACTTATATTTTTCAAGGCAGTTTTCTTAACATAGCATCATTTCTTATCCTTTCTTCTTCACTCCAAAATATACTCCATATCTTCCCATGATATTAGAAATCCCTTAAAACTTTATTTTTTAATGACTACATCATAAAGATATAACATAATAGAAGCTAACATTTATTAAACACATATTTAAAATACTAACAACTGAATTTAATCCTTTGAAACATATATACTATGTTATTATTCCCAGAGTTGCAGATTTTATTATTTCACCCAATTCTTACACACACACACACACACACACACACACACACACACACACACACCATAGAGCAGGGACCAATTTTTTGCCCCTCAGGAGACATCTGGTAATCCCTGGAGATATTTTTGGTAGTCACACTGCCGGGATGCTACTGACATCTAGCGTGTAGAGAAAGACCAAGGATCTTGATGAACAGCTAACAATGCACAAGACAGCCTCCCACAGTAAAGAATTATCAAGCCCTAAGGTCAAGAGCTCCAAGGTGGAGACATCTGGCTATAGGGTCAGGCTCTTTACTTTCTGTGTGTGCTTTCTTTATTTTTGTTTTTGTTTTCTATGTTTACTCCTTGACTTGGGAATAGGCTAGTGTGAGTTGCTTCAGGCAATAGAAAAAAGTGGACACTTAATTGTGGCAATGTCTTATATGTTTTCACTTTTCATTCTTGTAGCTCTTCTGTTATCATTTGAAGAACATGCTCTGTCCATTCTTGCGGGTAAGGGAGGAAGATGATGGACACATGGAACAGAGCCAACTGCAGACACAGTATCCCTGCAGTGAGATGGGAAGCTGCCCAGTCCAAAGCAGCCAACCTGTGTATGCATGATATGTTGTAGGCCATTGAGTTTTGGAGCTTTTTTTCTTTTTTTTTTTTTTTTAGCAAGAGTTCATTAATACATTAAATGAGAAAACCAACTTGTCCCATGTCACAAAATTAGCAAGTGAAAGAGTTGGTTTTCAAACTCAGACCTAGCTGACTCCAGAGCCTACTCTTGACCTTTAGTAGTCTCTGAATCCACAGGCTGCATCCTCAGATTTAGCCAACTGCAGATTGAAAATATTTGGGGGAGGAATTATATCTGTACTGATTAGGCTTTTTCTGGTTATTATTCCCTAAAAATACAGTGGGACAACAATTTACATAGCATTTACATTGTATTAGGTAATATGTCATCTATAGAATATTTAAAATACATGGGAGGACATGTGTAGGTTGTTATGCAAACACTGTTCCATTTTCTACAAGGGACTTGAATATTTCACAGATTTTGATATGTTGGTATCATTGGGGGTGGGATGGTTCCTGGAATCAATTCCCCACAACTGCACTTTCTAATGCCAAAATTGGTGGCACCCTTCTTCTGTTGGATACCTAAGTTTTCCCCTGTGTTTCAGTCACAAATAATGCTTTGGTAAGCATCTTTTTACAAAGGTGCTCATTTTCCATTCTGATTTCTCTAGAGTAGAATTTCCCCATCAAAATGTATAGACTTTTCAATCATATAGATTTGATGCATAATTTTTAAGAGATTTGACTCATTCAAGTTGTCCTATTAATGAAAATTCTATTAGTTAATTAAGAGTTCAATATGCCCGTAGCCACCATTATAACTTTAGATAAGATATATGATGCCTGCAAAATGTACTCTTCAGCAATGTTCACAAAACTCAAACTGTATGTGGAAACCCTCTATTGCAGACAGCATGGGATTTCCTGCAAATGCATTGTTTTGTGTGCTTTTGTGTTATTTGTCCTTGGCTGCACCTATAATCAGATATACTTATATATAAAAGAATGCAGCCCACTTCTGTGACAATTCATTTGGAGGAGTTATTTTTAGGAAAGGATCAAGTCCAGAGTGAACCCTTCTAAATTGGACACTTGCTGAAGGTGAAGTCAGTAGCCATTGTGTGGCAGCAGAGGGGTTACGGGCTGGGGGGTGGTGGCTTCTAGAGGGCCTATGTGTAATAAAATGTATGTCTAACAGTGACATGTGAAGAATGTTACTTCACCACAGTAAGCCTCAGGAAAAAATAGAGAGAGATGCAAATGGCTCCCCAAAGCCAGCATGTGACCCCAGTACAGAAGGCAGGATTTATTGGTGTTTATTTACACTTAGCATAACTGTTCCAGCCCATGGAACATAGCTGTCAAAACCCTTTTCCCAGTGGGTGGTGGTCAGCAGAAAAAAATACAAAGATCATCCAGTTGTCACTGAAAGGAGATGAAGGAATAGGTAGACCCAAGGTGGGGACCCTAACTGGGGTTTTATTTTTTGAAATGCATGTCGATGCTGTCCTCAGAATATGGCAGGGTCTGAGCCAATGCCACTCCCTGTGCCTATCCCTCCTTGCCCTGAACATCCAAGGCTATAGCCTACCGGAGCCGGGCAGAGGCCTGAGGCCAGTGTGCTTGCTCAGGGTTCTGCTCCCAGAAGCTTCCTGTGCTTGGAGCTTAAGGCTCTGCCTTGACCGACTTAAAATTCTTAGAAATTTTATCTTCTAATTTGTGTTTTACAATTAAAGACTGATAGGACAGTGGAACACACACAGGGGCTTGGCGTATGTTTCTCTCCTGTGACCAGTGCAGCCCCTCCCCGAAAAGATGGCCCTTCCTTCCTTCTTTCCTCCCTTCCTCTCTCTCTTCCTGTCAGTTTCCCTCCCTCCATAACTTCCTTCCTCCTTCCCTTCCTTCCTTCTTGTTTAAATAGTCCTTGGACATCCCCTAGTGACTGGCCACTACACTGGGTACCATTAAGCAAAGATGAATACGACGCAGTGAGGGAACAATAGGTAATTAAATAATTGCAATACAACCTGTGAGGCTGAACCAAGGTGCCACAGATGCCCCGAGGAGGGACTGCCTGTGAGGAAAGGCCATGAGAGTAAAGAAAGCCTCTGGGAAGTCAGTGCATGGGTGACCCTCAGATGAGAGCAGAAAGACTGCTCTGACCAGAGGTGTGCAAGAGCACAAGTGGTTCAGGAGGCAACAGGTGGTTCTGTGATCTGACTGGGCATAGAATATAGAGCTCTGCCAGGGGACAGAGATTTCAGGAGAAAAACATGCGGAAAAAAAGCCCAGGCCAGTAGACACTTTGCACTTAATCTGCTGGCACTGAGAAAGGGGTGAGGCTGTGAGCAGACTGAGTGATGAGATTTTATCCCTGTTTTAGAAAATTGTCCTGTTAAACACAGTGAAGGCAGACTGGAGTCTCACAGAAGCAGGAGATGGGCAGGAAGAGCAGACCGGGGTTAGGCCACATCAATTCACACAAAATCAACCATTGCTTGGTTGAAACATGTTTCTCCATCATCTTAATGACCAATCTCTGCAGTCATTTCGACCAGTTGAACAGTTGATCCAAAGCAGTTATTAAGTTGTCTAGGACCCTGAAGTGATTATTGATCTCCTTTTGAGCAACCAAGCCAAGTTTGGAAAACCAAGCCTTGAATAGGCTCCATCAGGCCAAGAAGGGCTTGTGTTAAGGGAATGGAAAGCTTTTATCCTTGGTGCACTGGCTAGGGCAGAAAATGTAAAGAGAATTTTTGATTTCAGAAACATGTTCATGTGCTTGAAATTCAGCCCCCAAAGCATTACTGGTAAGCCAGGTGAGCGGGAGGAAAGGTTCAGGTGAAGTTCACCCTGCTGGGAGGGAAATTGTGCCCAACGGGGTTTTGCTGCAGAGAAACCTTCTCATTTATGTTCTGTACACAAAAATGGCATAAAAGTCCTCATCAGTAGGCTCTCCATAAGCTAAGTGTATGGCTCCCTCTGCTCTCCTTTGACTTCTGACTAGAGGCTGTTTTGTGGGAATTTCAAAACAGTCTTTTCACCACTGGGAGCCCCTCAAGGGCACTGGCCATGACTGGGCCAGTTGCACTTCTTATCCTTGAATAGCAGTAAAGGGGGCAGCTTTCCAAGTCCAAGGGAAGAGGTAGGACTTCTGCAGCTTTCCAGGTGGCTCAGTTATGCTGCAACAACATCTCCAAATTCAGATACAAGAGCTTCTTTTTGCTCACTTACTTGACCCTTGGGCACCGATGTCACATGTCATCAAACCTGCCACCCAGGATACCAGTCCTGAACTGATGAGTTTTACAAAAGAGAACATTTTATTCACAAGGGACCAAACATAAAGAGGGGAAACCTCTGACCCAAATCGACCTCCCCAAGGATAGGGATTAGAGATATTTATGGGACAAAGAAAACAAGAGTGTTCAGGGGTGTGGAGAAAGGTAATTGGAAATAAGGAAAGAGGAGGTAGTCATTGGTCTGAGCATGCATGAACACATTTCATGGCTCTTCATAGCACTTGTGTTCCAAAAATGGCATTGTAGCATGGTGTAGTGGTAGATGCTTATAATCTCAGTACTGGGGAGGCTGAGACAGGAGGGTTATAGATTCATGGCCAGTCTCAGCAATTTAGTGAGATCCTGTGCAACTTAGTAAGGCCCTGTTTCAAAATTAAAAAAACAAAATGGGTTCTGGGGTGTAGCTGTAGCTTGAAGTTAGAATTCCCCTGGGTTCACTCCCTAGTACTCTCCCCTCCAAATACACACACACACACACACACACACACACACACACACACATACACACACACACATCAGTGTTAGGGTAAAGTTTTCAGCCCTCTGATGTCAAAAAGTAACCCGTCTGACAATTGTGCAGGCCCAAGTGAAAGGTCAGTGGTTTCAATCAGTTTGAAGCCAACAAAAGAGGCCTCCAGGCTGGGTATAGTGGCAAACACCTATAATCCTAGTACTTGGGAAGCTAATACAGGAGGATTGCAGGTTTGAAGACAGCCTCAGCAACTTAGTGAGACCCTCAGTAACTTAGCAAAACCCTGTTTCAAAATAAAAAGGTATTGGGATGTAGATTGGAAGTAGAATGCCCCTGGGTTCAATTCCCCAGTACCACACACATGTACAGAGGTCTCCAAGTTCCTGGAAAACTACATAAACAATTGTTACCATAGTGACCATATCAGAATTGTTACCAATAGCAAAGCTAATGGGAGTATACTACTTAGCTTCATGATGTCTACACTGGTGATAAAAGCAAGTAGCTAAAAACAAATGAAGCTAAAGAGTTTATTGAGGTTTCCCCTTGGTTTTGCTTACTCCAGGACCCATGATATTGGAAGCTATGCCATATGAAAAGCTACCAATGTTGATAACAAAGGAAAGAGACCACTGGAGGTTTCTGTACCAGGAAGTAAATGCTCTTGCCTGGGTGTCAGCCTGCAACTTATGTTCTAGAACTAGCTATGTGAGCCCAGCCGGTTACAAGGTAGTAGAGATGTGTAATCTGCCCATGATTTGGAAAGGAAAGAACAGAATATACATGAAAACCAGTAGGTAGTATCATACTTTTCAGAAGCAGAGGTAGGTGTCTGCTGAGCTGAGCCCGGGGAAAGCTTCTCACTGTGTCTTGCACAAAAAGAAACATGCTGTGGTGGGTCTGGTACCCAAAGACCTTGGGTGTAACAACTCCAATTTGTGACATGCTCCTTCCAGACCTCAGTCTGAGTTTCCACAAGAATATACTCCTCACCCTCTGCCAAAGAAATGAGGAAGTTATCCTACTCAAGTTTAAAGAAAGTCCAAATATTTCTGTGGACTACACTTTTGTCTATACGTGGGATGGCAGAGTACTCCCTGGTGTGATGCAGGGAGTGGTCAGGGAAGCACTGTGTGTCGACCATGCATCTGTGTTTGCGCCCCTCCTTCTTCAGTTCCCCTTCATCGGGCCTCCCTTTCCTCTCTTCGATTTTCAAATGGTCTCATATTTTTTCAACTTACTTCTCATTGCTGCCAATTAAGTTCTGCTCTCCTCTCCTATCACCCCTTTCCTGCTAAACTCCTTCCCATACTGTAGGCCTCCCTCTCTGAACTTCCTAAGATGGACACTGTGCCCCTCTTCTGTGTTCCTAAAGGCTCCAGGGCCTATTTCTTACTATGACACTTTTTACCTTATATGAAAATACACAGTCCTCCTCCCCAAAGCATCTGGAAGTTGGAAATCCTGTTGCTCATCCTTTTTTCCCCACTGCCTGTCTGGCCTTAATAGATGTTGAATAAATAGAAGACTAAATTACCAGGAAGCTCTTGGCTCTGGATGGTGTCCACAGATGTCCTGCAGAGTCCTCTCCTGCTGCTTTCCTCGGGCGGAAATTGTGAATACTCCATGAGTCATGAGTTGCAAACCTGACAAGGTTGTGACATTATTGGGATGTGGTGATTCATCTCTAAGACCTAGAACAAGCACTGGGTGGCAAGTGGGTATCTGAGCCAGGAAGACCATTTCCAGCATGGGAGCTGGAAGTTTCCTGGACATTACTAGCAACATTTATTGTCCTATCCCAGCCCTTTGTTCTGCCAACTCATTGTATGGTAGAGGAGAAGAAAAGCGGAAAGGATGTTGGAGAGCCTGGGAATCCACTGACAAAAGGGATCTTAGCCCACTATGGGATCACGTGAGTTCTGCCTATGCACAGAGTACCAAAGTAAGAAGAGTAAAAACTGTGCCCACTCTCAGAAGAGTTGATCTGTCCATGTTTAAGGCTTGCAGCTCTTCTTGGAAGAATGAAACCCATCAGAGAACTTATCTCCACTTCCCACATTGCCCCATCATACTGGAGTGGCAGCTACCCTTCTGAAGATTCAATCTCCTGCTCCTCAAAGCTTCCATAGGTTCTTTTATTAGCTAAGGAAGCCATCATTGAATTTTACATAAATCAGCAATAGCAAGTTTATTGTTCACAGCTGACCAAGAATAATGCTACTTGAAATAAGAGGAACATGAAGAAAGGGAGTTAATTCTATTCTGCAAAACAGGGCATATGTCAGCTGTTCTAAAGGTCAGAATGTTTGTGATGAAAGAGTCTCACTAATTTTTTTGGATAGCTGGTAATGTGTTTTTCTTCTTCATAATGAATTTACACCATATGGCCCTAATAACTTATGTTTGCCTTTGCGAGGGGTATGTGTGTGTGTGTGTGTGTGTGTGTGTGTGTGTGTGTGTGTGAGTATGTGTGTGCTGACAGTTACTTATTGAAAATCTAGTGGATTACAGAGGGCTGCCTGCAACTCCTACTGTGAAGATACCTTGTAAGGGACTGGACTTGGACTTGGTCCTATATTCTGGACCTCTTCATGGGACTCAAAATAATAAAGCTTCCTGTCCATCCTTCTGTCTCCACTAGCAACTCCAGACTTAGTAGAAGGACTCGCAGGGTCAGAGACTCGGGGCCATCTGTCCAGCATCTGTCAACATTGAGGAGATGTGCTCCTGTGAGCATGATGCTAGGATAAGAGGTTGGAGTGTTTGGATAGATGGGGTTTCACATACAAAGACTAAAATAAGGAGAAATTGGTGCTGAAACGTGCCAAACCTAAGATGGAAAAGTAACATTAGGAGTTGGGGATCTTCATAATATGAACTTTAAGGAGGCCTTAAAGTCTCCCGGGTGATTTTGCTTTGAAATATGACATATTAGTAGGGTAATACAAGCTGCAATAACAAATAAATGCCAAATTACCAGTGGTTTAAAACAATAGAAGTTCCTTTCTCACTCATATGGCAGGCGTTACTGACAAGGAGGTGGCTTTTCTCCATACTCCTTCCATCTTATTGGTCTGCTATTACTTAGATCATCAAAGTTTTCTGCTTCCAGCTGGCATAAAAGGGAGATAGAACTTCTTAACTGCCTTGGCTTAGAAGTGACATTTCATGTCTGCTAGCCACTTGTCTCTCATATGGCTCCATGGCATGGGCATTAGGAAATGTAGTCCCTGGAAGGGCAACCACTTCCCAGCAATAACCCCAGAAAAAAGCAGCACATGCTTTTGATAGGAAGATATCCATGGGTCAACTGGAGAAATATTAAAAATCTAGTCATCACTCAAAGCTCTCAGCCTTTCAAGTAGCTTGATAAAAGGGTACAAGGATATCCAAATATGGACTATGTTGTCTTCACAATCCAAATTGACCACCAATATTGGGACTCTTTTTTAGGAGCAGAGAATTTAAAATGTGGCATCTTGTCCTATATTTTGAGCTCCATTGAACTTCACTTCCTGGCATGACATCGAATTTAAAAATGGACTCTTAATCCAAACTATGGCCAACCCCTAGAAGATGTTCCTGGGATACCAGTGGAAAAAGTTGCCTTGATCTTTAGAAAGGAATTCAAGGGGTTGGTCCCTTCTACCTCTGAAGAGTGTTGTGTCTGGTCTTGATGGTTGGATCTGCTGGGCTCATTTTGCTGCCAGCATGAGGCTGAAGCCCATACATGAAGAAGAGAGCAAAGAAATAAACAGGCAGATCTGGAGCTCCGACATCCTGTACCAGCAGCCTCGTCCATTGCTGGGTTTCTTACGATGTGAGAAAACAAATTTACCGACTTTCCCACTATTGAAGTCACTGTGAATTGGGTTTTTGTGTTACTTACATATAAAATTACCCTATGGCATACCTTCCAATTACACACACACACACACACACACACACACACACACACACCTCTAATCAATCCTTGCTACATGTAGTCCTACCCCTGTGTAAGTCATTTCTTTCATTGGGGAATTTTCTATCATAATGCACAAGTGTGTGTGTGTGTGTGTGTGTGTGTGTGTGTGTGTGTGTGTTTATTGGATATTGAATCCAAGGGCATTCTATCTCTGAGCTACACTCTCAGACCTATTTTTATATTTTATTTTGAAACAGGGTCTCACTAAGTTGCTAAGGGCCTTGCTAAATTGAACCTGCGATCCTCCACCTCCCAACTACTGGAATTACAGGTATACACCACCACATTCAGCTGGGAAATCCTTTTGAAGCCTTTTCTTAAAAAAACAAACAAATAAAAACAGTTCAAATTTTGTTCTGTATTTATTGAGTCCTTACCAATTGTTAGAAACTCCAGGCTAGGAGGATTATAACAAAAGAAAAAGGACCAATAAAAATAAATAAGGGTGGTCTTTAAAGAATCGCTGTTTTTTTTTTTTTTTAATGAAGAAGGAAAACTATATACACCACCATCTTCTTGGGTTCCCCTCATTTTTTACCATGAGGTGCTTGGATGTATCAACTCCACCAGGAAGAGGGCAAATACAGACATGCTCAGCAGAAAAGGAGAAGAAGATGGATTTGGCCCTGAGACTCTAATTCATCGCTGCTTGGAGGACACTTTCACTTTGCCTGCAGGAAGGAGAAGGTGATCCATTGCGAATGTGATTCAAGAGCACTTCTTTCCACCTTCTCCTTTCTCTTCTATTTTAGAAAAGGAAAGGTTGGAAGAGGTAAGCTTATTTCCAAGAAGGTGAAACCAGGGCACTGAGGAGAAAAAAAATTTTGAAATGTCAAATCAAAGTAGAATTAATTTTTATTTTATAGTTTTTTAATTAACAGGTAAAATTGTATGCATTTGTCATGTACATCTTGGAAGCATATCTACATCATGGGATGTTGAATCTAATTAACAAATGCCTTGCCTCATACAGTTATCATTGTTTTGTGTGCGGTGAGAACACTTAATACTCTCTGTCTTGGCATTTTTCAAGAATACAATTTATAGCTGGGTGTGGTGGTGCACGCTTGTAATTCTAGCATTTGGGAGGCTGAGACCGGAGGATCCGGGTTCAGGGCCAGCCTCAGCTACCTAGTGAGGCACTCTGCAACTTAGTGAGACTCGGTTTCAAAATAAAGAATAAAAAATAGGGCTGGAGGTATAGCTCAGAGGTAGAATGCCCCTGAGTTCAATCCCCAGTACCACAAAAAAAAAATACAATTTATTACCATTAACTATAGTCACCATGTCACCATGCCATTAATAAATCTCTTGAACTTATTCCTATGATTATATAACTTTGAATAACACTAGAGAGACCAGAGCAAGAATTGACCATACTGAACCCTCTAGTCTTTCCTGAAAATGACTGCTGGTTCAGAAAGTGGTACCAAGTCCTCCAAATCCTTGCTCCCTGGGGGTTGGGGAAAGGCAGATGTGCAGGTGTGGGAAAGCAGCTCAAGAAGCTGCCAGATGTCCATGAGGTCAAATAGTGTAGCTAGCTTGCCCAACTGACTTCACAAATGAAAGCCCCTATTCAATTTCCATTATGTTGTATTTCTTATGATGTTTTTGCACATTCATTGTTTTACTTGAAGTCTTGACAACTCAGAAGATCAGGGATATGGCTATTGATATTACTTCAATTGTACAAATAAGTAAATGGAGTTACAGAAAAGTTGTTTTATCCAAAGTTATAAAATGATTATTGAAGAGACAGATCTAAATCTCTGGTCTCCTGACATCAAAGTCACTCCTCTTTCCTCTTGTCACACTTCCTGCCATGGAGTTACATGTAAGGCACCGCACCTGAAAAACTCTCAATGCAAAAATGGGCCCTTTGTCTCCATCCACACACCCACCACCCACCCCATTCTATATGGCCCTAGCAAGAAATCAGGGCAAGAATTACAAAGATCATTACCTGCCACACAATAACAACTGCGCTGTGGATGTTCATGATGAACTGAGGACACAGGCTAATTCAGCAATCAGGTATTCAAGAAGCCTGTGCTGTGTTCTTCTCTGTCCCCATTATGCACTCCGTCCCTTTGGAAGCACAAGAGAGGCACAGAGAACAGACTCTCCTTCTACTAGGGTAGACTGGGCTCCTCTTGAAAACAAGACTAAGACTTGGGAACAATTACAAGGAAGTGGGGAGGCATAATTGAGCCTTAGATCGTATGGTTTAAACATGAAGGACAACAGGAGCTCACAGAAGGAAAAGATCACTGCTGGATTCATGGAGGAGCAAGGGACTAACACAAGAATTTGAAGAATTGGAAAACATGGCCAGGTGTGAAGTGGAGGACTTTTCAGATAGAAAGACCTACATGCATACGACAGCAGGAAACCTATAGCAGTAGCCCAGAATATTCCTTGACCATTGGTTGGGGCAAATAACATGAAAATACATGAATAATCTATTGATGATTTTTGAAAATTTTATGTAATATAATTTATAATCCCTTTTCAGTGATGAAAAAAGTTTTTTTTTAAATGGAAAGACCAATGACTATGTTGTGACCTTCAGTGGAGCCAAATTGAGTGGACCAGAGGAGCAGGTGCCGGGAACAAAATATAACAGGAAAAGTGCAAAAGAAAGCTCTGCAGTCTTACATCTGAATCCCAACACACACACACACACACACACACACACCACATACATCCAGATTTCACTTAACATTTATGAGTCTGTAAAATGATATAATGACAATCACTGTGTAGAACTGTAGTGAGAGTTAAGAGAGAATATGTATGAGAACCGCCCTAGTTAAATGCTTGGTGCATAGGAGATTCTCAATACCTTTTGGCCAACCTGAAGAGAAAAGCAACATGCCTTGCTACTGCCCAATCTACATTTTTTAACCATAGACATAGGCTGACACACACCTTCAAAAGGGAAGGAAATAATCCCAGACATTTCTTAACTATTGGTTGGGACAAATAACAATACATATAAATTAATAATCTACTGATAATTTTTATAATATAATCCACAAGCCTTTTTCAGTGAGAAAGGAATTATTTTTTTCTTTTTATGAAAAGACCAATGATTATATTGCTACCTTCAACAGAGCTAAATTAAATTGTCCAGAAGGGAAGGTGCTGGGGCATTCAAAAAGTAAAAAACTGGCTGGGCACAGTGGTACATACCTATAATCCCTACATTTGGAAGGCTGATGCAGGAGGATTTTAGGTTCCAAGCCATCCTCAACAACTTAGAGAGGCTCTCAGCAACGTAACAAGACCCTGTTTCAAAATAAAATAGGACTGTGGATATAACTCAGACATCCCCAGGGTAGAATGCCCCTGGGTTCAATTCTCAATACTGCAAAAGAAAAAAAAAAAAAAAAAAAAAAAACTGGTGATGGAGAGAATATATGTACTTTTCCATTTGGTAGAAAAGAACTTATTTGAGGCCCCTAGGGGAACCCACAGGAGTCAAGCTCCCAAAGGGAACTGTAGGAAAGAAGTAATAATCCCCATATGCTCTTAGTTGTAGTGGATTCCTGTTACAGAAACATTAACAAGAGACAAACGGACTTTATCAGCATAGATATTTCACATATATAAGGAAGATACCCTGAGAATAAGTAGTGTCCAAAGCAGTGGCTTTGATTCCTGTTTATGTAGCATCTTCAACAACAGCAGTAGCAACAACAACAAAAAACAAAAAACAATAAATTGTCAGAGAAGTGACAAGGTGAAGGAAAAAGGATTTTAGTCTCTACAGTCAACAACTGGGAGGGAGAAAAATAAACGGGAGATGAAGGCTAGGTAGTAAAGATTCCTCTGGCATCATCCCTAGACCAATACTTTCAGTGGTTAACTTTCATTATCCTTGGTAGGAAAGAGGAGCCCTCTCTTCCTTTTCTTTTCTCTTTCTTTCTTTTTTTTGTGTGTGTGGTACTGGGTATTGAACACAGGGTCATTCTACCTCTGTTTCAGGGTCCTTCTAAATTCCTGAGGACCTCACTAAGTTACTCAGGCTGACCTAGAACCTGCGATCCTCCGGTCTCAGCCTCTCAACTACTGGGATTATGGTCATGTGTCACCATGCCTGTCTCCTTTGTTTTTGTTTTTAAAATAAATCTATGTCCTGCTTTTAAGCAAACAGAGGGAAAGCAGAGAGCTTTCCTGCATTTTCTTCTTAATTCCATCCAACTCAACAATCCTTCCTATTTGGGGGACCATATTTTGGTCTTTCATGCATGTTTCTCTAATAAAAGGGAGCTGTTTAACTATGTAGGGGGATTCTGATAAACTGGGAATCCAGTGTGATATGTGAGTCTGCGCCTGACCAACAGGAGGCTCAGTACTTCCACCAGCAACCACTTTCTCTGCCCTTCATGAACATCCCTCACTTAAAGTTCAGGACCTGCATCAGGGCAGATCCAGGACATTTAATGAGTCTTTCCTTCCAGAGACACCAATGACCACAAAAATCTCCCTAAGTCCCCTGTACAAAGAAGAATATGTCATAAAAATTTGCATGTTTTAATAATGTAAATGCTATAGACATTAATATTTACTGTTCATAATGAATTCCAAAGGATTTTATAGTAAGTCACAAATTAAGAAAGGTTTTCTGAGCTGTTTCCTTTCTTCTTTCCCTGTGAAAAGGGAAATTTGGGGTATCAGCTTCACTGGATGAAGAAATAACCACCTAAAGAACTGGTGGGGTGCTGTTTGGGAGTGTTTTCAAAGGAGATTAGCATGTGAGTCTGAGAGGACTGGAGTAGGAAAGATCCACCCTCAACAGGGGAAGGCATAATTCAACTGGTCCCAGGCTCAAATAGAACAAAAGAAGAAGAAAGATAAATTGATCTCTCTGAAATACAATTTTTTCTCCTGCCCCTTGACATCAGAACTCCAGGATTTAGACCAGTGCCACACGATTGACATCCCAGTACCTCCAGCTTGCAAACAGCCTGCCTTGGGGTCTTCTCAGCCTCCATAATGGCAGAAACCAATCCTCCTAATAAATCCCCTCTCAGATAGGTAAATCTAACTGATTCTGTGTTTCTGGAGAACACTGACTACTATACTCCCTTTCACCAGCTTTCTCTGGTTAAAGACTCCAAATTCTTGCAATGCTGCTGGACCAGAAACTTAACCCTCTTCTCAGGCCAGTAGATGTGCTGCAGACACCGTAGCCTATAGAGCTGGACCTTTATGGGCCAATATCTCAGACTTACATAGAAAAGAATAAACCAAAGTTTCTAGTTTATTATTTTAGTTTAGTTTAATTTTAGGTTCTGGGAGTTGAACCCAGGGGCTTTCTACCTCCAAACTACTGATAGTCTTACTACATTGTTGAAGTCATCCTCTACTCCTCCTGTCTCAGCTTCCCAACTACTGGGATTACAGGTGTGCACCACCACATCCAGATAAAGTTTCTTTTAAAAAGGAAATCTTTGCTGGGCGTGGTGGTACACGCTTGTAATCCCAGCATTTGGGAGGCTGACACTGGAGGATCTGGGTTCGTGGCCAGCCTCAGCTGCTTAGTGAGGCCCTCCGCAACTTAGTGAGACCCTGTTTCAAAATAAAGAATAAAAACTAGGGCTGGGGCTGTAGTTTGGAGGTAGAATTCCCCTGGATTCCATCCCCAGTACTGCAAATAATAATAATAATAAATTTAAAAAAGCAAATCTTTCTCACAAACCTTTATTTTATTGCACAAAAATATATACCTGACTTTTAGTTCCTTTCAATAACCCATTAAAAACACATATACCTGGTTAAATAGCCATGCTACAAAGATACCATCTTTACCAAGAAGTTTACATGCTAAGGGGACATCTTAATTAATTTATCTGTGTCTGCTGCACTTACTCTCTTGTTGATGGCAAAAAACAAGTTGTCAAATCATCTTAAAAAAATCAGCTCTTAGCCTCTTGGGTTTGGTTAAGGTGTTTAAGGAAAACAGTCTCCTTCTTTCAAACTGCATGGCTTCCACATGTGTCTAGAATCAGAAAGAATGGCAAGAAGACAATAGTTTAAGAGTAGAATGTTGGATACTAAACAGGTTCCTGCCAGGTTTGTTAGCTCCTAATTCTGAATACAATCTAAGTCAAAGGCTGGCACAGCAACAGGCAGATCGCTGGGGATAAGTTACTTCTCCTCACTCTAAAAAGCTGGCCCCTCTCTCTGCCAGCTGACAGGCTTTCCCAAGCCCCCAGGGTATTCCATTTCAAGAGCATACAGGCCCACAGCCTGGAGCCCAGATTCATTTAGCTCCAAAAGCTGCAATCTCTTTTCTCTACTGAAAAGATCAGTTTCAACTCTCTTTATTATAGAATTCAATGGCAGTGTACCAGCAGTAAGGAGATTTTGAAAAGAAGAAAACATCTATAATCCCACCTCACCTTCTTCACATAGTAATGTGATGTTCATGTTTATCTACCCTCTCTGAAATTTGTCTCCATGAATTCACACTTTTAGAAATGTACAGATCTAGGAATTTGCAGCATTCTGTCTTTTATTTATTGTTTTCCCAATCTTAATTTCTCCCTGGTAAACTCTCTGTCCTCCCTGGAAGTCATGGCCCCAAAGGGAAGGATAGTGAGGCAACTGGCCCCATAACGTGGTGTTTAGACTAGGTCCTTGGGAGAATATAGTAGGTGGACTGACAGACCCCAAAAGGTATATCTATGTTCTAATCCCAGAACCTTTGAATGTGTCCTTATGTAGAAAAAGTGTGGTTAGAGCTGGGCCTGGTGCGTACACTTGTAATCCAAGTACTTGGGAGGCTGAGACCAGAGAATCTGGGTTCACAGCCAATCTCAGCTACTTAGTGAGGCCCTCTGCAACTTAGTGAGACCCTGTTTCAAAATAAAGAATAAAAATTAGGTCTGGGGATGTAGCTCAGAGGTAGAATGTCCCCAGGTTCCATCCCCAGTACCACAAAAAAACAACAACAACAACAACAACAAAAATGTGGTTAGGTAGCTAGGGAGATATGAGAGCAAGGGGAAGTGGGAACAAGGCTCACTCTACCTGGAATAACAAAAAGGACACTCCACCTTGGATGACAGAGAACCTCACCCATAAACTGCCCTTTTCATGGGTAGATATGACCCGACCTTCTTCAATCTACAGTGAATCAGGTGTAACCCACCTAAAGGACATTCTAATTTTGGAGTATGTTCAGAGCTATGGGTTTTACTTAAGTACTCATGAGAAATTTTCCAATATGGAAGAATCAGTCCAGGAGTACTAAGCTATGGTGCAAATTAGCAGCAAGTGCCCCAAAATGCATAATACATGAGGGAGGAGATTTTTTAGACCCAATATAAAAACTCACCACATGTAACATGCCATGCTACTTCCACTCTTGGAATGGATCTCTCCACAATTCTGGAACATTCCTTACCCTTCTAACACATTCTCTTCACTTAAAATCGCTCACTCAGTTTATTCAATAAATTCTTTATGCTTTTCCTATCTGTCTCTCAATTGAAGTTTTTCTTTCTGGAAGATGCAAACGAAGGAATTGCCACCCAGTACAGATATAGTTAAGAATATTGATTGGAGATCATCCTAGATAATCAGGGTGGGCTCTAAATCCAATGGTAAGTATCCTTATAAGGAACTAAAACATAAAATACACAGGGACAAATAAAGAAGAGCACATAAGAGAGAAGCAGAGATTGGAGTGAGGCAACTATGAGGAACTACGAGAAGCTCGTAGGGCCACCAGAGCCTGAAAGAGGCAAAGGGCTCTCCTCTAGAGTCACCTCTAGAGTCATGGCTCTGCCTTGATTCTAGACTCCTCCCTAGAGAACTGCGAGAGAATATACTTCTGTTGTCTTAAGTCATCAAGTTTGTGGAAATTTATTATGGCAGACCCAACAAACTAATATGAAGGGTAATAGCTTTGCCTGGTTTCAAGGACAGAATTGCATGGAAGCTCCCAAAATCTAACCCACAGAGAGCCTATCTGTCTGTCTGTCTGACTCATTTTTTCCCACAAATCGTGGGCACCTGGGATTTCTTCTTACACCTAGGGCTCCCTGGTGTCTTGGCAGGGGACACCCACTGTACCTGCAGCCACCTGAGATCTGGCTGAGAATCTTTCAGAGGATTCTGCCAGTCTTTTTATAGAGTTGGATTTCTGTTTTTGAGCTGTTGACCACACACTAAAATCATATTCCTATTACTGACCTTCAGCCTTGAACTAATGAAGTCTCACCCCCAAGTTGCACTCCTATCTCATTCTCATGGCCCAGACACTCCTTACCACTCCTGCACCATTGATCTGGGTCTGAATTCAGACAGGGACTTGCCTTTTGTATTATGAGTTACCTGTGATGGTGGTTGTAGAATAGAGGAGAATGGAAGGCACTACACCTGTCTCTGGTATGTATCTAATGTTCTGTGAAAGTCTCTTTTTCCCCCTGCTATTATACCTCAGTTCAAAGAGACATTACCTATACCCATATCCCTGTTTAATTTTTTAAATTCCTCACTTAGGTATTTTCAACAAGTCTTGTTAATTATTTGTGCTTCCCCTGAAGTTGTGTGTGAATGTGTCTCCTTTCATCTAGTAGGGTTTAGGATATTTTCCTTCTAAATTTGAATAAACTACTTCATACCTGACCCAGGTGTCCTCAGTACAATACAATGGTCACTTTTATATGTCAACCAGACTGGGCTAAGGGATGCCCAGATGGCTAGTAGAGCATCATTTCTGGGGGTGAAGGTGTTTCTGAAAGAGTCTAGCTTTGAATTACCTTCACCAATGTGGTGGGAATCATCCAATTCATCGAAAAGCCTAAATAGAACAAAAAAGATCATAGAAGGGCTAATTTGCCCTCTGTGCTTCATCTGGGAAATCCATCTTTTCCTGTCCTGGGATATTGGTACTCCTGGTTCAGTTCATACCTGATAATATCATAGAGATTGTTGCCGCAAGTAGCCAGAGCACTGGTCAAGATGCAATAGTGACAAGCCTCTACAAAGAAAATTGGTCAACCAAGAGAGGGGAGGGGAGGAGGGGTGAATTTTTAAAACATAGAGCTTTTAAGTTACAAAAATAGAAAAGTAGAAGTGTCATAAAAACGTTATTAATCAACAGGATCACTTTCTGTTTTACAGCTAAAATCTAACACTCGCTATATATACATTTTATTATAAAAAGTGACACAGGGCTAAATCATAATAATGTGGATCAATAACTAATTAGCATTTATAAATGCAGAAACTGGGAACCATATTTCAATTTCATAGGCAAGGAAGCTGGATAATCAATTAACCAAGCCAAAAAGGGAAGTGAATACAGGCTTGGTGTGCCCCTCCTGACTGCACAGGCTAAATGCAGGACTACAAGTCAAGTAGAATCAAATTTGTGCTACCAAAAAGTACAAGTATGACCTGATGCCACCATCTCATGCCAAGCCAATAAATAGACTTAGAGATAAACACTGAAATGTGAGATGCTCGTTTCCTACCAAAGTCACTGAGGAAATAAGTCATCTTCTCTGAATATTTTTCAAGATGGCCCAACAGAGAAATGGAATGAGACAAAAGAAGACTGAGAAAGCAAACACACTACACAAGAACTGCTGTATGTGTAATTTTTCAGAAAGATGCAAGGTGCATGGATCTGGTACAGTAGTAAAAATTGATTTAAAAAGACAGATAGCTTCAAACTTGGCATGCTTTCCTTCCTTCGCATTTGACACACATTAAGAAGACTGAAATGGAGCAGTTAAAATGAACAAGCAATTCAGTTTTCCATTGCATCTGTATTGGTTGGTTTCCTGACATGATTTTGTCACACCTCTACACTTTTACTTAGCTGTGGCTGAGTGGTGACATAATCTGGTTCCATCTCAATCGGATATAGCAGCCTCCTTCTACCCTGAGGGCCACCAGAGAAACTAAATGGTCCTCCAAGCAAGAGCCAGGCATTAGGGAGGGAAGGCAGCAAAAGAAGAGAAGAATTAAAACCCATGCAAGAGAGCATTAGTGGGAAGGGGGATGAATGAAAAAAAGAGCAGAAGTAAAAAGTGACATATGTGAGGAAAGCAAGGTATTTCTTCCTGTATTTTAGACCCTACCACTCAGAACCTGGCTAGCCTTGAGCACGACTAGTAAAGAGTAATCTTTCCTATACCTCCTGCCACATCCAACTGCTTCGGTTGCCTCTTTGGAGGTGCAGACTAATTTATATTAACATGTCATTAGTCATTATTCCAGTAAAGCTCTAGAAACCCTGACCTACCAAGGTGATAATAGACATAAAATTCGCATTATACTCTAACTGCATTATCGAGCCCTTCTTTAGGGGCTCTCACTTTGCATTGCAGACCATTTGCCATGTTGGATCCCCAGTTTGGCTGGTGTTTCCATGTGTAGGTAGACTCCCCTGATGCCAAGTGCTTTCTATCCCTAGACCTTGGGTTTAGTTCATCTTTGAGAGTTTGCAAGTCTGTTGCCTCTAGGTAAACAACAACAATAAAAATGGTAATGGATATTCCATATCCACTTTTGATGCTTTTTAACCCACTTCCTATCCTTCCTGGTTTCATATCTGGACCTTCTATTATTCCCAAGCCTGGGTTCAGTAGTCCACTTTCTGCTGCATAGCACCCCACATCCTGCAGCTTAGCACACCTTCCTAGGCTGTACCCCACCAGAGTTCAAAGCCTTCAGTAGCTGGAGAGTGCTATACTAGCCACAGGGCCTGGAATTGTGCCTTGCACATAGGTGACACACAACAAATAATATGGGACAAAAATAAATGAATGAATGTTATACATCTTTGTAAATAACAAAATCCTATCATAAGAATTAGTTAGCTAATGGGGGTATAATAAGAATTAGTTAGCTAATGTCTCCATGAAAAGTGAAGAAACTTATTTTTTCATTAAACCAAGAAGCCTCAATTGGGATATGGAACACAAAAGTCATATTTTGCAACTCAAATTGACAGTTTTAAGATAATAGGTGTTTTGGCCAATGATTGAGTCTGACCATTATAGCTCTGCTGTTCAAAATTTACAATTTCTTCTTTGTAACATCTGCTACTCCTTCTCAGCTTCTACCCTGTCACTACCATCAAGACACATTTATCCCTAAATGGCAAGGGCCTTAAATTATGGTTTACTGTGCCTTGCCAAGCTGCTCCGTTTCTCATCTCTCTCACACGAGTAGCCATCCTGGTTTAGACAGCTCACCACATAAATTTCCATGAGGACGAGTGTCCAGACCACTGTTAATCCTTCTTTACTGTGGTAAGGTAGAAAACATCCAGGCGTTCCTCCCAGTCAATTTTCTTAGTATACTATGAACTTGTAATGAAGCACCATATTCTTTTCATGTTATAAATATAAACTTTTCCTTTTTGAGTGAAGAGGACTGTTTTCTATCTGGCTACATCCGTGCACACAAATCCCCTGCAAATTAATTTTCAGATTCCAAGGTCCATTAATTTATTTGAATCTGTTCCTAGTTTTTAATTAAATCTGCATTTCTCCTAGTAACCTTCAGGAAAAAAGACAGAAGCCACATTATCACATTGGAAAGAACAGGGTCACAGAGCAACACAGACATAAAAAAGAAGTACAAAATCACAAGGCAGGTTTCATATAAATTTATTTTTGCACCAAAAAATTTTAACATTCAAAGGCAATGTTCTTATTGTACAGTATAAAATAATTTCTACTAAATAAAAATGTGGATTTTTTTTGGCTGATAAATCACTAGTAACTTTTCTATTTAAAAAAAATTTACAATTTGCAGCACTGGTAGAAAAAGACACCTGCTCAATAATTACATAAATACTCTTGACAGGTTTCAGTAGCCTATTAGGTATCCTTTTTGGCAATGTCAGCTTTCTAAAGTCAATTAACTTCTAAATTTGAAAGGCACCTGGTGGCCAGCATCCCACTTATAATTCAAGGCATCCATTTTATTCATTCATTTATTTATTTATTTTGCACAGACTTGACTTGTCTGATAAATCTATTAAGTTAAAAAGAATGAAGAAATATACTACACTTGATATTAGAAAACAGTATTTTCCCCCTTAGCTGCAAATTTTCTCCAGGGGATTTACAAAGTGCACCAGTTAAATATGTCTGTACATTTAAAACATTAAATATGTCAACAGTGAGACATTTTTTAAATATTTTGAATCAAATACTATAGCACAAATATAATTTACAATATTTTGCACAGAAAACATTACACCTGAAATATAACTTTAGACATTATTATAAAAATACATATATTTTCTCTCCTCATTAGAAAAAGTATTTATTTGCAGGTTCCAGCATGATGTAACAATTCAAAAGAACTTCAGATGCTTGTTCATTTGCAACGAGATGACACATGGGTTAGATCCAGAGAATTAACCCTCCTATAGCCCTAATGGAGTTTTTCATTAGGGCAACCATATTTGCTCCAATCTGGTTTAATTCTAGGAATTCATTACAAAATTGCAAAACCATTGTATAACACACCATGCGTCCAGTATCTCTCACTGGCTGTAAATATACATGCTCTCCGCAGGGTCAAGAACATGGGTAATGAGTTTTGTACCGTTGTAGGCCATGCCTCTTAGTAGTCTTACACACCTATATACATCTTTCTTGGCTTGTTTGAAAAGTTTCCAAACATCTGGAAAACAAGTGCTAATGCCCCATGAAACAGGTCTCAATCTATATCTCGAACTTTAAAAGCCCCAAAGTATGTTGCATCTTGGTCTGGATCGAGCAAGAAAGGGTTGGATACCTCAACACTTATCTCCTCGCCAGATCGTAGCTTAAAAAATCCTCCAACGTTTATGGAATAAAAATGGAATTCTGAATTCCCTGACCAGTACTTGGTACTTCCTCCTTTCATCAGGGTCTGAGAACTCGGGATTTTGATGCTGGTTTTAGTGACATATACCATCAGCTGAAGATACTCTGTAGCTAGGTCTCCTGACATTTCATGATGTCGAAAGCAAATGTTGGCATACAGGTAATAAAAGCCATCTTGGTTAACCATCAGTTTTCCGTTGCTCAAGGTCATATTGGAGATCTTGGCCCAACCTCGGTCATGGTACCAAGACGACAGACTCACTTTATGGGGACCTGCAGAGAAGAGAGGCACTTGATTTAAAATCTACTCCTTGAACAAAAATGACATCCTCACAATTCCAGAGGTTAGAGAAAAACACACACACACATACACACACACACACACACACACACACACACACACACACACACGGCACTATTATTATGGGAGAATAGCTCCCTAGAATTTATTTTTATATGGGAAAAATGCATTCTGATGTATTTAGTGCTCTCTATTAGGGTTCAAAGACAGAAATCAGTTTTCCTGCTCTCAGGAAAGCTATAGTATACTAGGGATAAGAATGCAATGGGTTCAGATAAGAAGCAGAGCATGTGACCTAAAAGGAGAGGTGTATATAATTGTTACGGGGATTCAAAGGAGAGAGATTATTTCCACATAGAGGGATTAAAAATGACTGTAAGTCACAGCTGAGCCTAAGAACCTCAAAAGAAGAGTAGGATTCAGCCACACAGACAAGAGCAAAAAGGTCATTCCAGGTTGAAGGAAGAGAATTAGTCAAAGCCAAATGAGACAGACAGCAAAGCAAAGGGACTAGCCTAGGAAGATAATTCCTGTACTTCACATGTTTCAACCTTGTCTTTTATTTCATGGAGAGAGATATATATAGAAAGAGATGAAATCTGGGTCACAGTAACTTTGGGCAAAGGTCCAAACTCCTAAGCTCATTCTTATCACCTTATATTTCCCCCACCTCTGGGACCCATATGTCTTCCAGGCTCACATGACTGAAAAGACCTATCCACAGAGAGGCTCAAAAATAAAACATTGGCATTGCACTCCCTGGCTTAACAGCTTCACACAATCCATTTAATAGAAAGCATAGTACAATCTCTCCTGATTGACCAAGTTCTCCTTTAAGAGGCTTATTCCTGAAATGGGGGGACAACTGACCCTCATGCTACTCTTCCTGTTCTTCTAAAGAAGATTTTAAATCAGTAGTGTGTCCAGTGCCTTCCATATATTTCAGGTCTCTGGTGTATTTTAATGGGTCTTTAGAAATTGGCAATACCTCTATGAGAAACCTAATTAATTGCAAGTATGTATTTATGTGGACAGCTATTATTCTACTGGAGAAGGTGATATAACTAGTGGGAAAGTTGGAATACTGTGGAAAGTCCAAAAACACATTTTTCCTCCAGAGGGATTTGTAAATACTTATGATAAACAAAGAGGGTCATTATAATTTGGAAACAATAAGACAAAACAGAGCTGAATCTCACCTCTTTGTGAGACGTTCTTGGCTGCTTGTCATGCCTGCCCACAACTTAAATCAGGTCTGAGCACAGTGAGGGACAGAAATCAGTCCAGGGTCTCCCCCTTGAATCTGCTAAGCCCAGGGACTTAGTGGATTCTAAGGATGCATGAAAGTTGCCAACTCCTTAGGTAGGCGGATCCTAGTGGATCCTTGTAGAATAAGAAACCCATGTAGCTACCTTCCCACACTGGCCTGAGTCCTGGAGAACCTCGAACACCTACATCTTTCCCTAGAGAGCCACATGAGGGAGAAAATACTACTGTCTCTGAGACATAGTCTAGAGACCTCAAAAACAGTCTGTCCCAAGAACCAACCGGGTGGGGGTCAAGTGGAAGAAAAATGCAACAATGGCCAATCTCTAGTGGGGCAAGCCATCATTAAAAGACCAAGAGTCCAGTGATTCCAATTCCCCTATGCAAGGACAGAAGAGTTCCTGAACTTCACATCTCCATCACAGTCACTGCTGCTTCTGGGGGGCCTCTACAGCAAGTTTCCTTCTTTTTCATGGGAGGTTCTACTTCAGTCCACCCTGGACTCAAGTATTGCAAGCGTAAATACCACCCCATGGTCCCAAGTGAGTCAACATGAGACAGTAGGTCCTATTCGTTGCACTGTCGTGCAAACTGTAAAGGAATTCCTCTAGGCTGATAAACAGCCACCTGATTCATGGACAAAGCTAGTGAAATCCAAGAAATGAAATCTCAAGTTACCTAGTGCTGCCCTCCATCTCACCCTGCTCCTGTACTGCATTCAATCCTTCATTCAATGGGCTCTCTTATAGTTATAACCTCTGCACAGAGAAGCAGAATGACCAAAGTGAAATCTTCATGTTCCGTTGGATGGATCAGCTCATGTTAGAAAAGATTTGGCTAGAGAAGGCAAGAAAGGAATATGAAATAGAAGAAGAGAACCTTGACTGAATACTTCAGCCAGGGTCAGGGAAGTGGAGTGGCAGAAATATCCTTGTTTCCTATGAAACATCTCTCTATTTTTATTTGTTTGTTATTCAAACCTCACTCATTCACTCACTGATCGAGTCTGTTGATTTGTCATGAAATACCATGTGATGCTTCCTATGAACATTCACTCTGCCCAAAATTAAGGATTACAACAAGTAATATGACATTTACCTCCGATAGTTGAGAAAGTAAGAAAATGAGCATATAAAATACAACATTTTCATTTCAAAATACAACGTTTTCATTTCTGCATGTTGCATGGCACATGACTGCCATTCAGTACAAAGGCCTGTCGAGCAAAAGCTGAGGAAATACATGGTTATCAGGAAAGCTGCGTCTAGTGCGAGGACAGAAGAGCCAGAGAACAGGGAGGAATTGGGTCAAATCTGGACAGACTGAGAAAAGGGAGTATATTGTTGGTGTGAGAAACCATTTGAGCAGAGTGGAGTATACATGGCACCCACAGGAGAAAGGCAAGAAAGCTAGACAGGTTGAATAGAGGGCTCACAGGTAGACAATAGAGGAAGAAAAGATGAGAAAAACATGCTGTGACCAGTTTGGAGGGCTTCCCATGGCACTTTGGGCTCCTTTTACCTATAAGGCCTCTTCCTCCAGCCTCCCCAGCTTCTCCAGACTGATGCTATGGGAAAAAGACCTTTGCAAATAGCCTGAGAGTCCCCCTAAGGAAAGCCACATATTCTGACCTTACAGAATAATTCCCAGTGCATCCTATTCAAGAAGCTTTGAAAATTCACAAGGTAACAACCCACATAAGGCAGATTCAGATTTTATATGTGTAAACATAAAACAAAGCGCAGAATCAAAATGCAAAATTAAAGTCACCTTCCTCTGAAGCATCTAACACTGGCCGCCACTGGGAGATCAATGGGCCCAAGGGGTTGCTGGCCCAACTAGACCAGAAAATTCTATTTTCTTAAACAGAAGCCTAACTCATTTCCCTCAGTCACAAACCCAATAACTGTCAGAAAATAACCAGGAGTTTTTCCTTGTTTTTTTTTTTTTTTTTTTTTTTTTGGCAATGATTTGATTTTAGGTGCCTGCAGAGAGAGCTTTATAACTAAAACATGCTTGCTGTTGCCAAACAGACTTTGGCACACAGTCTGATGCAATATTTATCATATTCCATTTAAATGAACTGAAAAGATAAGTGCAGGGTACATTCATAGCATACACGGCTGATGCGTCAGTATTAATTTAATTGCCTTTGCTAACATGAAAAATAGTTTCCCACTCAGAGAAAATTAGAGTAGCTCCAACCATAAGGCACACACAGACAAAGAGAAAATATCTGTTTATGAAGCAAGTATCTGAGATATAACAAGTAGTTTAGAAGATTCTCTAGACAGGTGTGGTGGTGCATGACTGTAATCTCAGTACTTGGTATTCTGAGACAGGAAGATCAAAGGTTCAAGGCCAGCCTCAGTAACTTAGTGAGATGCTCAGCAACTTAGTGAGACCCTGTTTCCAAATAAAAAAAATAAAATAGGGCTGGGGGTCTAGCTCAGAGGTAGAATGCCCCTGGGTTTAATCCTAGCACTACAAAGGAAGGAAGGAAGGAAGGAAGGAAGGAAAGAAGGAAGGAAGGAAGGAAGGAAGGGAGAGAGGGAGGGGAAGATTCTATAAAATCCCGAGTTGTTTTCTCAATTTTTATGTCTTCATTTATGAAAAATACTTCTATGGCCCATGATATGATGACAGCTTCAACATCATTTATTAAAGTAGTACCTAACTAAAAACAAAGACTTGCTTTAAGTCACATGTACAACAAAGTGAAATATGTATAAATATTTAAGTAAACTTACATAACAGTAACAAATCATATTCCCTGAGTGCGGCCATACAAGAATGTCAGTATATTACTTGCTTCCTCTTCATAACTACACTACAAGGAAGACACTACCCTCATATTTATTTATTTATTTATTTATTTATTTATTTATTTATTTACTTATGATACTAGGGATTGAACCCAGTGGCATTGTACCTCCAAGCTATACCCCCATCCCTTTTAATTTTTTGTTTTGAAACAGGATCACACTAGGTTGCTGCAAATCTTGCTAAATTGTTGAAGCTGGCCTTGAACCTGCAATCCTCCTGTCTCAGCCTCCCTGGGTCTGGGATTAAAGGTGTGTGCCACCACACCCAGCTCCTCACACCCATTTTAGACACGATGAAGCTGAGGCACAGATTCCAGTCATGTGTATAGGGTCACAGAGCCAGTAAGTAGTACAGTGACAAGTCAGTGTTCAGAGCCCTGTCATTAGACACTACACTAATCCACTTCTTACAGGAAAAAAGAACAGAAGAGCTTTGAATTATTTCCCTCAGACAAAGCCAACTCACCACAAGTACCTTGTAATCGGTGCACAGAATAATGTATAGCATAAAAAGCATAGGTCTGGGAATTAACTAGAGTAGAACTCGACTTCTAATCCTGCCACTACTGTACCCTTGAGCAAACAACAAACTATATGAACCTCTGTTTCCCTTTCTGCATAATCTGAATGGGAATTACCACCTTGCAGTGCTGTGGTATAGATTAGGGACAATGAACCTAAAGCTAGACACTTGATCCATAGTAGGTGTTCAGTGAGTAGCATCGTGATAATAAATACAATGTTTGATTATCACTCTATCATAACGTTCACTGTAATCTTTTCGATTCTTACCTAGTCAAGGTGAGTAAACAATGAGGCTATACGATGAATAAAGTAGCTATGAACACAGAACTCTGGGTTTCCTCATTTTCTAAAGGTAAGCAGGTCTCCAGATGATTAAGCTAAACCCTTATGCAGAGGGAGTATGTTTCATTTTCCAGAGGATAACTACCTCTTAAAGATTGCTAAACCTATGAACTGCATTATGATGGGAACCCAAAATGCACCAATAAATGTATTTTAAAAATCACTCTGCTTAGCTTGACTGTATGCGGGTATTTGAGTGGGAGGTTTTTGGCAGGGAATAAAAGCTCTCTTGGACAAGGTGATGAAAGCCACTTCCCATTGTAGGTGGTGGGGACACTGCTACTTTTGGTGCCAAATGGAACAGGGAAGATAAAGTCAGCCATGTGAATTCTGGGGGTGGTGCCAGTTTGGAGCTCCTGGAGGGCAGAGTCCTTCCTGGGGTGGGTGCTCTCAGCAGTGTTAGTACTTTCCTGCCTTTTGGTTCCTGTGGACAGCACCCGAAGTCAACATAGTGGTTCATGCATCTCCACTTGGCCTTAGTTAAAACATTCTTCCCACATCAGGATTCAGCTAGTGGCCAAGGGAGAGTTCCTCTCAACACCAGGAACTCTTAAACATTGGCACAACACCTCAGCTCATCTTTACTGTGCCTTAGGTTTGCTTCAAGATCCCATTTAAATTTCTTAGTGACTAAACCAATATGCATTCTAGGGTGCACCTATTTATATTTTTCATGTTAAAGGAAAGTGAGCTGTGTTCACTTAGTTCTGTATTTTAAGTAGCACATTCTGATCAGCTTTGTCACTGTTCACTACTCAGCATGAAAACAAGATGAAATTCCAGTTTTAGGTGAGGAGAAGTTATTACCTATTAAATGAACAATAAAAGTGTCCATTGAAACTGAAAAAAATTCATTCTGTTGAACCCCTTCCCTAGACCCCTGCAGGAGACAGCTGAATATCTGACTGCCCAAAGGAATTCATCCACCTCAGAGGTCAGCAATGGGGCTATGTGAACTTTCATGTGGGAAAAATTAGATGCGCAAAACAAGGAATGTTCTTTCTGGTTATGTGCCCTTTAAAATAAACACATAGTCTGATGATCTGTAAATGAATACAGTGATAATGTCCATTCGGGCCGAGAATTACAAGTTTCCAAGATGTGGCTCCACCCAAGACTAATGATCTTTCTTTGGGTTTAGAAGTAAAGACTCTCAAAAATATTAGGAATGGGTTAAGGATTATTTGGAGTATTTGAATAGACTCGAAAGTGACTCTTGACATTGTTTTCAAGCTAAGTGCAAAGAAAGCTTACCTGATGGGATGCTAGTGGCATTAATAGTGAGATGAGCAAATGGCTGAGTTTCTGGCTTTCCCTTCTTGGCAAGATCAAACCATGAACCGTCCATCATAGCTGGAGATAAGAGAAACCAACCACATTAGCCCAAAGACTAGTGACCCCATGGGATTTCAAATACACAGATTCATGATTACCTTTCTCTGCTCTGATATGCTGTGACCCAACAATATGTTGTAATTCCTGAAATAAAAAGGAAAAAGAATTTCATTCATAAGCTCATTCTTTCTGCAAAGCAGTAAGAATGTTTAGGACTCTTAGATATGTGATCAATTAACACTCTTTTTCTTCAAAAGATGCCAGAAATACAGAGGCAGTGAAATTCCCAGGTGTTCTAGCTAGCCTTATCAAAGGAGGTTCCCCCCAAAGAATTGGACACAGACATGCTTAAAAAGTCAACACACACACACTCAAAAAAAAAAAAAAAAAACCCTTTGGACATTAAGAGGAAATAAAAACCATATAAATTATAAAACACTAAATAATTAAGCATAATTAAAAATTGGTAGCAGGTACACAAACAGAGATAAAGTAGGAAAGTAACAATTACACAGAATATATGACCCTCTTAAATCTTTAGGGAGCTCTTTTTTATGTCTATTTCATTAGTGAAGTCCTGACATAACACTGGAGCTCAGTCCACAGGAAAGAATGATGCCTGGCTCCCAGTGGTTAATTTTTTATTTTAAGGTCACAGTGTATTTAAAGTACTATATGGAAGTCTAAGAGCTTTTAGAGTACCAATAATTAACTTAAAATATTGCTGCAAATAAAGGTCCAGAAGCACAAGCTATCAAAAGAACAACCATGCCTTGCACAGAGTGTAGGTAATTGGATATCTCAATTTGAGCCCTCAGAATGAGCCTCCAATAGGTAACCACTCGCCCACCTAAATCCGGACATTAGCTGACACTAAATGTGCCATCATGAGACATAATAAGGTAGAATGGAGGAAAGCTCAGTCTTCAACCTTGGTTCAAATCCCTGCAGAGACTGAGGCTAGCTATTAACAGCACTTCTATCTTAGGGTGGTTAAAACTATTAAACAAGATAATGCAGGTAGGCACTTAGCTGTGTGCCCGGTAAATTCAGATATATAGATAATAGAAACACTGGAGAGATTCCTAATTTCACTGTTACTAAGATAACCATTTATGTTACCCTTCCCCCCACCACCACTACCACCACAATGTTTAGAAGATAGGCCATAGAGCTTGAGTACTTTGAATGGATAGGAAAATTTTGAAATAAATTGGAAGGATGGATGGGTGGATGGATGGATGGATGATAGATAGATAGATAGATAGATAGATAGATAGATAGATAGATAGAAAAAAATAACACAATTGTTATCAGCTAGAAGTGTTAGAGAGATAATACTTATTCCTCTCTCTGTGTTTATTCTCTATGTGTGTGTGTGTGTGTGTGTGTGTGTGTTTTACTGGGGATTGAGACCAGAGACCATTCTACTTCTGAGCTACACCCTTTATTTTAAATTTTAAAACACATTCTCACTAAGTTGCTGAGGTTCTCGCTAAATTGCTGAGGCTAGCCTTGAACCAGTGATTTTTCTGTCTCATTCTCCCAAGTACTGAGATTATAGGCTGTGCCACTTCTCCCTGCATTCTACTCTACTTTTAACGACAATTGGAGGACACAGCACAACTGTCTTCACTTACCTATTCAAAAGTCCTGAAGTGATAAAGTCATAGTGTGGCTGACTTCTCAAAAGTAACACTAGGGACATCTAAAGTTGACTTCTGCCCTAGCCTAGAGCCAGGGTGCTACACACCCTGGAAGAGCCATTTGTAGGATATTCTAGGAAAACGGTGGCCCCTTATTAGGCTTCTTTCTCCTGCTCATCTCCACCTTCCCAAATCTCTTATGAACACTTTTGAATTCTCAATAGTGCCTCAATAGCATTCACAATGAAGATTACACACACACACACACACACACACACACACACAGAGTAAATCTTTACACATTGTGTATACTTTTACACATTTATATGAACACAAAGTGTCTTTATTCTGTGTAACTTTATGCATTTACATAGACAGAATGTATCCTCATTGTGTATATTTTTATACATTTATCATTTATATGCACATATTATATCTTTATTCTCTGTAACTTTACATTATATATACATATATAATGTATCTTTATACACTGTTTGTATATCATTACACATTTATATATACATAATTTATCTTTAGCCACTGTGTATGTCTTTAACATTCATATATACATAATGTATCTTTACCTGATTACTAGCTTTTAAAGATTAGAATAGGAACCTTGGAGACAGAGTAATTCAGAGATTTAAAGCTACCCTTTCATTTTCCCACTAGCTCTGATTGGCCTTGCCATCAGAGGAGAGAGGGAGGAGTAGGGAAGAAAGCAGAGCTAAGTATGGCACATACCTACAAATGCCTGTTTTATGATTTTCTCTGCAAACACCCTTATTATCTAGAAAAACAAGGAGAGCGCCTTTGTCCCAGACTAGTGGTTTTCAAACCCTCACATGCATGACAACAACACAGACTGTTTCTCATCCAGGAGATCTGGGCTGGGGCTGGAGAATTCGCATTTCTAACAGGTGAGCTTGGGCTGCAGGCCTAGGACCTCATTTGAGAATAGCAATCCCTTTGGCATTCCCAAAGATTCATAGATGGGCAAATAGAGAAATTATTGTGAAGCTTGAGACCCAGGCCAAAATAGCAGCTAAAACCACTAAAACAGTGACTAAAGCCACTGATTAAACGGGCAGGGAGCATTGTTCATTCTCATCTGGGAATGAGCTTTCCTTGCCCATTTAATCAGTGGCTTCTAGGTCAGAGCTGCCACAGACCCATTTAGTTACAAATTTTTTTGATAAGTAGCACCTCTTAGAAGCACTTTCAATGCTTGCTTTAAAGAAAAAAAAAAAAAAAAAAAAGGCTTCATTCCCCAAGATGAATTCAATCTCTCGAGAACAATGACGTAATGCTACTCTTGTGTTGTCTCTCGGCTATCCAAAAATTGGGATTTCTTGCAATTCCTCTCAGAAATTCTACAGGAAAGTTTCAATGAAAAAAAAAAAAAACAGGGAGGGGAAGCTTATGACGTGTTTGTAAACATGGGTTACAAATTTTAAAAAGTATCCCCAATATGTGTATCTCCACCCCAACTTTATTTCTAAGGTGATTGTTATTTGTATGTAATCACAAATATAATATTCTTCTAAGAATACACTTTTAGGGTGCCTGTGGGTTTGGAGGACTGTAAAAGAAAAAAAAAAAATCAACATGGGAAGAAGCGGAGACTGCCGGTGGCAAACCCAGCAGCACTTTAGGGGAAGCAGTGGGGTTGCCCTGGCCCCACCCACAGCGCATCTGAGTCAATTAGTCTGATATTGACTTGATCTTTTTTACAAGATGCTCCCAGGTGATTCTAATATGCAGCAGGTGTTAGGAAACATTATTGCTAATTGAGTGTTCCCAGGAATGGTTGTTTGGTGACACCTCTATTTAGTCAAAGGTTTATTATATTCTCACAAATTATATTTCTATTACATGTACTGAAAATTAAATAAATTCTTACATTTGGAACCAACCAAGTGTTTCCCTTGTATTATAATATTTGACTCTTATGAGAATCAGAGCCTGGGTAATTATTACTAACCACATTTTTTCAGACTGAGGAAAGGACTCCCCTAACAATGCTGGGACTTGAACCTCTGCCCGCCTGAGCTATGCCCATACTTCGTTATAAGGAATCATCATCAAATACACTCTTGAGAGCTGCAGGGACCGTATCCATGGTCTGCCTAGTAACCCTTAGAGCATGGTTCCCTCCCTGAAGTAGTAACTCTAAGGGAGCACAACTGGGCATCTGGCTGCAGGGTACCTGGGGATCTGATAAAAGGAACCACAACACAGGAATTATGATCTCAGAATTCCCAGGGGCTTCAGAAACCAATGGGCTCAGAATTGGCCAAGCCATGCTCTGGGTTGGACTGGTGAATCCCCCAAACTAAGGGTTGTAGGCCCTACAGGTAAGGGGCAGTGCATCTGCAAATATGACACTACCGAGTCCATTCCACAGCAAGGCCACCCAGCTTGTTCATTTTCTCCAAGACCAGATACTTTTCTATGTATAAATACATACCAAGTATAGATCTGTCTTGAATGTCTCCTGAGAGTTTTCATTTATAGAAATGCTTCTGAAGGTGTACCCAAACTTCACCCCAATTGACAATTCCATTTATTTTCTAAGCTTTACATTTACATCGGTTTTCATCCATATGAATCCTCTGCATCTCAAGTTAATTAGAGTCCTTTAATATTTGTAGAGTTCTTTATTCCCAAATCTTATCCAGGCATTGCTCCTGGCTTCTTTGAATTCTCAAAGTTTTGATAATCCTATTTGGGGGAAACACTACAAAGAACGTGCTTTCTTCTGAACAAATTATTCATATGAAAGACAGCTTTGAAAAAAAAACTTTATATGTGTTTTATCTTATTTTTAGCCAGCTGTAAATTAATAATAATAATAAAAAAACTTAGTTCACTCTCTGGATAATCTTCCAATGGAATCATGTTACCTACACTAACAGAATGCCCACAGATTTGCATAAGGAAGTACAGGTAGCTTTGACACATCTCCCAGAAAGCAGCCTGGAGCAGAAGCCAGAAACTGTTTTCAATATGAGGAATCTAGGAGAATAGCACACCCAGTTCTTCTCTTGGCTTCAAGCCACTATCAAATTATCTTCAAGAAAACTTAATGTTCTGCCCACCCCCACGGAAGATCAGTGATCTGCTTTCGCAGAATATAGCACAACTATCATCTTCTATGTGCAAAAGGCAAAAATAATTGCCCCTTGGTTACTATAAACTACCCACCAGAACTAAGATCATTACCTACAATATAGTTACTAAGAAAATTCACATGAATAAATGAACTTATTTATGGTCTGTTACAAGTAGCCTTTTCAGAAAAATTTCTCATTATTAAATTACTATAATTTAGGCCTAAATGTTTATAATAGCTTTCTTCAACCCTTCAAAACAGGACAAAGAAGGAAAACTGAACTCCTTACTGGAAGCAGCTAATGAAATCGGCTGCCAAGTCAAAGATAAAAGAAACCCTCTGACACAGTGCCACCTAGTGGGCACTGTCCAAAATTGACAAGTCTGGGACACCAGCACAGCCAGGCTTTGCAGATTTGAAACCCAGCTAAAAGCAAAAGAGATGAGGAAGTTCCATTAACATTTTAAAAAACTTTTCATTGTGGTATCTTTCTACTTAGTCTGCATTTTAGACACCTTCATACTAAAAGAGAGATAGGAAAACAACAGATATGATTTTCTTTTAATTGCAACTTTCATTTAACTCATGAAAAAATGTTGGGATTTCACAATTTCTCCTCCAGGAAACAAAGTATACAAAAGATGAATGTGATTGTGTAACTGTGGCTTCTAGTGCTGCCTCTCTTCAACTTCTCCTGAACCCAGCATCCAAGAAGCACAATTCCCAGAGCGTCATAGCGAAAACTCACTTCACTCTTCTAGGGCCCAGGTCCCTTCAGAACCTTGAATGTCTTTTAAAATATTTTGGGATCTTTTGCCAAACATAGGGAGGAAGGAGACATTTGAAAGCTGCTCTGTCTTGATAAACTCCACTTAGGGGAGTTTTTACTCTACAAGAATAAATATAAACACTTAGGAGTACTTTCAAGTCTTTTGAGTAGTTATGGGAATTTTGCTCCAGGTAATTCCAATATTTACAGCAAATGCTAAGCCTGTTTTGCAAGCTTAGCTGAATAACTGCCCCAAACAAGGCTTTGACAACACTTAAATTCAAGAGTGAGTGTTAGTAAATTAGTCTTAAGTTTGACTACAATGTTATTTTCATCATACAAAATAATATAAATAGATCTAAGTCTTGACTGGGGACATTTCCAGCTGCAAAGATTCCCTGAAAAGGTCAAGGTGCTGGAGTCTGGGCTGATCAGACTGAATTCCCACCTGTGCATTGTGATGGGAATCATGTGTTCCATGTGGTACCTGTCAATCAGAGCAAAGAAGACGCAATTTGTACAGCCAGATGCTTTGGAAACCACTGGCACCAGCTCATAGCCGGGGTCTCAGGTGGCTGCCTCCCTCTGCAATACCAGCAACAGCTGCGGGGACATCTGGCTGGTAAAACAAGGATTTAACACCCCGTTTGCCAGATATAATACAGGGTTCATACACTTGTTAACATATGTAATGCATTCATTTCAACATCTTAATGATACCCTTCATGTAATTCTTCTCCAACCTAGTTACAAGAATAGTGCATTCATCAGCAAGTTAGCACATGAATGCCACACATGGCTTGTTTCTGAAGATGAATAGCCAGTTTCCTATTCCTGCAGAGGAGTCCTGCAGACTTCCACCTTGTAAATAGCTAGGAAATCCATCCCCTCCTCTGCAGCCTGGGTACCACTGCCTTCCTTCCAGCTTTCATCAGGTCTCATCAGATTACAGTAATAGCCTCCCACCTCTGCTCCTTGCCTTCTGCCTTCCTCAAGGGGATCCACTGTTGCTACAATGAGCATCCTAAAGTACAAGTAGGAACATGTCACTTTGGTGGGGTGGGGGATAACTGGGCATTGAACCCAGGGGCAGGCTACCTCTGAGATATACTTCCAGCCCTTTTTTATTATTATTTTGAAATAAGATATTGCTACATTGTTGAGGGTCTCACTAAGTTGCTGAGGCTAGCCTCAAACTTGCCATCCTCCTACCTCAGTCTCCCAAGTACTGGGATTACAGGTGTGTACCACTATACCTGGTTCCTTTCTCTTCTTAAAAGCCCCCAGGAGCTGCTTGCAGACTTCAGGAACAAGTCCATGTCCCATTCCAGGGCTTATGAGGCCCTTATGACTAGGCACGTGTGAAATTGTGACATAAATAGTGATATAAAATATAAAATAGTGATATAAAATTTGCCTGCTGGGGATGTAGCTTCATGGAAGAGTACTTGCCTGGCATATGTGAGACCCTGGGTTCAATCCCCCACATGGCAAAAAATAAAATGAACTTAATATAAATATAAGTATATAATTGGTCTCCATCCTATGTTCCAGACACAGAGCTCCCAAAATCCTTAGACTTTCCTGAATGACTGGAGCAATAGAAGCATCTTTTGTTATTCTTACAACCAGACCTGAAATTATGCTAATGAGGAAGATAGAAATCAGCTGCCAGAGGAACCAACTACAGGATTAGGAGAGCGAAGCTTTCCGCCTCACCTTCTGACCTCTAGGAAAGGAGGAGGGCTAGATATTGAGTTCCATCATAAATGGTCAATGATTTAATCAATCCAGCCTGCATAACAGACCTTCTGAAAAAAAAAAAAAAAAACAACTGCTCCTGGGGTCATAAGTGAATTGTAGGGCACCTGGCTGTCGTCTGAAGAATTTGAGCCTCCTGAAGGGGAGCAAAACACTCAAACACTTGGTGTCAAAAGTGCAGTAGGAGATACCTCCTAAGACCTGGATGAGTGAGCTGATGAGATGACCCCCCAGTTCCTTATGAAGAGCCAGTGGTTGACAACTCAAAAAACACCCCAAAACAAAGAACTTCAGGAGGGGAATCTATTGAGCACACTCCTGCCCAAACCCATGCAGAGAGGAAACTCTTCTGGCCCAGCTTCCTTAGAGAGAGCAGAGACCTACAGTGCTACAGAGAAGTCAGAAGTACTGGGGAATGGAGAGGCCGGGGGGGGGAGGGGGGGGAGGGGAGCGGGGAAGAAATGGCAGCTTTAATTCTGAAAATAAGAGCTATCTCAAAACTTGTAATATCACATTTTGATCCCTAAAATTCTTTACTGTTGTTTGTTTGTTTTTAGTACTGGGGATTGAACCCAGGGGCATTCTACCTCTGAGCTATATCCCCAGCCCTATTTCATTTTGAAGCAGCGTTTCATTAAGTTGCCGGCAATCCTCCTGTCTCTTCCTCCCAAGTACTGGGATTAGAGGTGTGCACCACCAGGCCCAGATTTTACTTTTTATTTTTTAATTATTTTTGGTGGTACTGAGGATTGAACTCAGGGGCATTCTACCTCCAAGCCACACCTCAAGTCGTATTTTTTATTCTTTATTTTGAAACAGGGTCTCACTAAGTTACAGAGTGCCTCACTAAGTTGCTGAGGCTGGCTGCGAATCCAGATTCTCTTGTCTCAGCCTCCCAAGTACTGGGATTACAAGCAAGCACTACTACGCCCGGCTTCAGATTTTACTTTTTAATAATAACCTAAAAACTACTAACTGAAAAAAAAAAAAAAAAACTGCCAAAGCCAAAGTCTTCTGAACATGGAACATGGATTCTACTTCCTCTGCCATCCCGGTCTCAACCTTCTAATCTCCCCGTCTCCTGTGTGATCAGCCACCACCACCTCACAACCATCTATGAAAATTCTCAGTGAAGAACTTGACCAAGATGTGGGGTGACCTCCTCTCCCCAACCCAAATACAGTCACTGGGGGTATCACTTCTGCCAAGAGAAGTCTACTGAAAAAAAAGAGACACATCTTTGCACACAGCTAATGTAATCTGCCCACCAGGGGGCTGAAAAATAGCGTGTCCTTGTTTTCATAAAGCAGAGTGATGCTTTTCCTGGCAGTGCGATGGGTATGCTGGGAATAGAAAATTAGTTTTTATTGTTTAACCTTCATGGTTTCCATAAGGAAGCTTCTGCTACAGTTAAAGGTCCCCTTGAGTTTTCATAAAGGAACTTATGACAGCATTATTAGTCTTCATAAAAAGCCCAATTTTAAAATGTCTTACACTATGTTACTCGTTAAAAAAAAGTTTAATCTAGGGGTCTGGCAGCAGAACTGCAGTGTGGCAGCCTGGGCTAACTGGGCTCTTTACCATGTCTCTGCATCTCACTGCCAAGTGGAAAATAGTAACGGCACCCGACACCGGCAGTGCTTCCTACATTGATGAAGCCTCATCTCCTCTCACACTCTCCTCAAAATGCTTCTGACCACTAAGGAGAGCCCAAGGCCATGGTGCCAGGGAAGAGGGGCCCTAGCCTCAAGGTTGGTAACATGTAGACACTGCAAGTGGGGAGAAGCTGCTCCCGTCACCCCAGTTGGGAGTGACCTCCAGCCCTTAATGCATCATGATGTATTATAACAATAATACGTTAATAATAATGATGATGTATTCTAACAATAGCAAACAGCCAGTTATGCCCAATGATACCCGCAGCAGGGGTGAGCACAGATCATTCGTTGGTTAAACTTGTCCTTTAAACGTTCATTGGACACCTACTCTATGCCTGCCACTGGGAACAGAAATGGAACACTACATGATCCCTGTCCTTGGAAAGCTCCCACTGGGGCAAGCCAGACCAACCCCAGGCTCACATGATTAGTGAAGCCCTGGGTGTTCTCTTAGAGGGACTACTACATCCATAGACAGGTGGGCAAGGCACCATGGGGGCCTCCTTTGGAAAAATAATGACTGCATTGAATTTTGAGAGGCAATTAGAAAAAAATGACAACAGGAAAAGGGCCCGGAATGGAATTTAAAGACCATGCACAAGGTTCCGAATACATACATCCATTAGACAAAGTTTAGCAGTCCTCTGTGAATTGCTAAGAATACTGAGTACACCAGATAGACACCCTCTTTCTCCTTGCTGTACTTAGGATGGTAGCAGAGAGGTGGAGAGGTAACAGGATGCAGCCAGGCTAGGAGCATTCAAGCACTTTAGCACCGTGGGGCTCTTAAGTACTGTTGAGGTGGAGGCAATGAGATGGAATGATGCAGCTAATGAACCTGGAGAGGCAGAGGTTACAGGAGGGTTTTTGGAACATGGAGGACTTCATGTTACACATTCAGCAGCTCAGATTTTATCCTGACTACTGGGATCCACTGAGGAGTATTTTCAGAGGAAAAGTGAGTGACATGTTCAGACTTGCAGTACAAGAAGAGCTGGATTAGAGGTAGTGAAACCATGGGCAGGGAGGTCAGTTGCAATGATCCAGGCAAGAAATTATGATGGCCCGCATCCCTGCGATCACTGTAGTAAAGAAAGTACAAGCCGGGCGTGGTGGCGCATGCTTGTAATCCCAGCATTTGGGAGGCTGAGACCAGAGGATCCGGGTTCGCGGCCAGCCTCAGCTACCTAGTGAGGCACTCCACAACTTAGTGAGACTCAGTTTCAAAATAAAGAATAAAAAAAAAATAGGGCTGGGGGTGTAGCTCGGAGGTAGAATGCCCCTGAGTTCAATCCCTAGTACCGCAAAAAAAAAAAAAAAAAAAAAAAAAAAAAAAAAAAAAAAAAAAAAAAAAAAAAAAAAAAAAAAAAAAAAAAAAAAAAAGAAAGTACAGAGAAGCACTTGAAGGTTGGGAAAGGAGGTAGAATTCACAGGACTTAGGAAGTGGGGGCATTAGACCATCTTCTGGCTTCAGGTGTGGTGTGATAAAGATGATGGTGTCATCATCCACCACAGAAGGATGAATCAGATAAGGAGCAGCTACGAGCAGGAGGAGAGGAGCTCTGAGTTCACCAAAACTCCGATGAGTATGAGCCTTAGGGCCTATATTAGCTTTTTTTTTTTTAACTACTGCCACTGCCACCCCAAAGCCCTGGATTCTCAAAGGGCAAAGACTGAGGACTAGGATAGCATCCTAGTGATAGGGAAGGTCTGTGAGAATGGAACTTTCCCAGAATGGAATCCTGGATTTCAAAAGTTCAAGCAACCATGAGTTGCTGGGTCATCTCAGAAACAGACAGCTCTCGATAACCCCCAAGACCTCCTTTTCCACACCACGCAGCCTTTATCCTGCTTCATAAATGTGGTCACTTCGTTCTCAAAGGGCTTAGGTGTCCACCAGTGGCTCTCACTTCTCTTAAGATGCTTTGAAGAAGTGATTGGATCCACACCTGACCTAGCAAATCAGAATCTCCAGGGACAGATCTGGGAGACTTTTTGGTTTTTTTTTTAGCAAGGGCCTCAAGTGAGTCTGCTGTTCCAGCAGGTTTTGGAACGACTGCTCCAGGACACAGCGTTTTCTCCAGTTATTAAGAGTGTCCCTTAGCCGGGCATGGTGTTGCATGCTTGTAATCCCAGCATTTGGGAGGCTGAGACTGGAGGATCTGGGTTACGGCCAGCCTCAGCTACCTAGTGAGGCACTCCGCAACTTAGTGAGACTGTCTCAAA
>PVLC010003699.1:51698-93969 GCA_004027655.1 Graphiurus murinus
TTTTTTTGCGGTACTGGGGATTGAACTCAGGGACATTCTACCTCCGAGCTATACCTCCAGACCTAGTTTTTTTTTTTTTTATTCTTTATTTTGAAACAGGGTCTCACTAAGTTGTGGAGGGCCTCACTAAGCAGCTGAGGCTGGCCGCGAACCCGGATCCTCCAGTCTCAGCCTCCCAAATGCTGGGATTACAAGCGTGCACCACCACGCCCAGCTTAGTTCTATTTACTTCTAAAATCGGCCCAAGATCTCAGGCCAGATAATGAATGCTCCTCTTTCAGACATGCCCTTCCAGTTCTCTGTTTCTTTAAGCTGTCTGCCCAGAATGTCCTTCTCTGCATGGGGCACTTGTAGCTTAAACACAAGTCCACTCTTGACAACATCACTCACTGGTCACTCCCTCTTGCAAACCTCCTACCTCCTGCCTTTTTCCTCAGGTCTCCCCTGAATTGAGCATGCTGTTGGGCAAAAGGTAGAAAATGGCCTTGGCTTTATAGGAAAACTCTGTGGGTCTTACTTCAATTTCCCATAAAGACAGCTTTTAGAAATGTTAAATATGATTGGGATTGAATTGCAGTTCCAAAAACTGTTATGACAAACAGAGATGAAATCCTATTGGAAAACCACCACATGACTAACATCTTGACTTGGGAACACTGGTGCCCCAAAACCCAAGTTTCCCTGTGGGTTTATGAGAAACTTTAATGGGACATATATGCTTGTATACAAAGGCAAAAAGACAATGAATGGGGTTTAATTTTTCCCTTTGTTTATTTTGTTTTTAACTAAAAAGCAAATGAAAAATAATAGCTATATAACAACTCCAAAGAGTATAATTTCATAAGCAGATACAATCTGCTTAAATTTTAATTGATTTCTTACTTAGTTTAAAAATTAGGAATTGGCTTCTTATAATAATCAAGATTGGAATTCTAAGGGATCAGGTTTACCTATGGAGAAAAAAATAGCCATTTAATCTGATGAACTTTCTGGTTTTATTAAATGAATGCTCTTGAATCCACAAAACCCAGTAAACTGTGACAATCAAAGTTTATTCAACATCACACATACGTATGTCCAAATGGATCTGAAAAACTTCCTCAAAAAAATAAATGCTGTCAAATCTTTTAAATTTCCTCCTCTTTTAATCTAAACAATCCCAAAGTACTTTAACCTTTAGAAAAGAAAATCTTGGCTTACAGAACTTTTTATAGGACCTATGTGTTCAGAGTTAACTCTCGCTCATATAATGAGTCCCCTTTCCTATCTACCCAGGGCTTAGTGAATATCAAAAACTGCTCACTGTACTCTCACATCCACCCCCTCCTTTTTGCTATTAGCTATGAGCAACCCTCTTCCTCAGGCTTTAAGGGCAAATGACCGCCTCACTGGAGACTACATCGTCCAGCCTCCCTTGCAGCAAGGTGTGGTCTTATTGGTAACTTCCAGCCAATAGGCTGCTACTAGTAGTGATGTCTTAGCTCCCAGGTACTCTCCTCCCTTTTTCTTTCACCCTTTCCCTGTCTAGAAATGACAGCAAACAGAAAAGCCAACTTGGACACAGAGATAGAAGGGATATATTGAATATGGAGAGGCATTCCTATCAGTCCTGGGCAGCTCACCTCTGGACCATTCAGGGGAGAGTGTGTGTTTACATTATGACGGAGAGGAGGCTAAATTTATACCAATCCCCAGGGATCAGAAAAGGACCCCAGGTAACAATGACTTATTCGATAACTATGGCCCTCTGATCTTACTCCCCATTCTCCAGGAACAGTCAGTAGAGGTTTGTACTCCAGGATATGCCAACCAGATAACTTATTAGTAGTTATTGCAGTTATTGGCATTTCATATTCTGGAGTACAATCAGGGAGTTTTATAAAATTGCACTTACATAAGGAGTCAGAGTCAAATTTTTAGTTCCCTTGATAGGCCTGTCTCTACACTGTGAACCAGCAATGGAGAGGAGAATGTGACTAGCAGACGTGAGGAGAATGTGACTAAGGTGAATGAGAAGTCCAGTGGAGAGAACGTCTAACAAAATCAACCCGTCTTAGGATCCTCCCGAAGCTTCATTGCCTGTGGCTATAATATTCATAATTGTCCATTGTAACACTGATGAGCATCAGATAAGAACCAGACTTATAACATTCATGAATAACTTTATGAGCTGCTTGATGTCCTGATTCATTCAAAAATATTAGTTTACAGAGTTCAATAAGTATCCATCACTTCCATCACTTTATTTTTTTCATTCCTGAGAATAAATTAGGTGTGATATATTCAAGTGAGTGCAAATTGACTATCGTCCATGTCCTGATGGATCTTGCAGCTTTGTTCCATGGTCTCTAAACATTTCTGACTGTTTAGCTCTATCAGGGAAAATTTTTAATGCTCCCGAGTGGCATATTTGTTTGTTTAAACATTAAATAAAATGCTCCAGTATATTACGCACATTACAAAATAGCCACAATTTAAAACATAGCTTTTAAAAGCTAATGCTAACCAGACATGGTGGTGCTTGCCTATAATCCCAGTACTTGGGAGGCTGAGACAGAAGGATTGCACATTCAAGGCAGCCAGCCTTGGCAATTTAGTAAGACCCTCAGCAACTCAGACCATTTCAAAATAAAAAGAGCTAGTTGTAGCTGGGAGGTAGACTGTTCCTGGGTTCAATCTCCAGTATCAAGACTTTAAAAAAAAACTTTTTAAAGCTAGTGTTAAAAACTAAATATGCAAATAAGTTCTCATGCTTCCTTTATACCTCTTAGGGGATCATTTCATTTTAGAGAACAAGGTAGTTTGTAAAAATTTATATATTGGTCTCTCATTCTTTCAAATACCTTTGCAAGTAAGTTTCAGAGAGCCTTTGGGAAACAAAGACCCAGTGTGAAGCCAACAAGCTGGTACTCTGAAGTCAGGCAGAGGGTCAGCTCTCTGAGGACTCAGAATATGCAATTAGCAAATAATAGATAGCTTTCCAAGGAGACCAACAAGGGGTATGAGAGCCAAGAGTCCTCTCTGCCACGCAGGGCAGCCCTAGTTAAGGCCTATGCACACCATTCTCCCCACCCCAGCCTGGCTGGCAGAGGCCAGGGAGGCTGCCAAATTTGAAAACAAGAATCACTTTACAAATCAGACACCATTATTTGTACTAGTGTTTTCTTTATTGTCATAGACTGTTATGATAGACTTTAAACTGTGGTCGGTAGAGTTGGATCACTGAGAGGTTTTCAGAGTTTTGTGCTAAAGAGGAAAGAGAGCCAAGAAAACTCAGCCACAAACAAAAAAAGGAGGGGGGGCAGCATTACTTGTCTGACCAAAGACAGGCTGGGTAAACACCACTTTTTGCACACATATAATGTGATATTGTGTTTATGTCTGGTATTTGTTACCACTGGATGGGGTGATCTCTCAATAATGATAGCAGCCACACATGTAATTTTGCTTTATGGGCTTATTCAATATCTATGTTAGAACTAAAACTAAGATACCAACCTACTTATGAATGCCTAATACATCATCCTATTTTTTTTAGCACTGGCAAGGGAAATAAGAAATCTGATGATTTTCGTGAGATGTACAGAATGTCACATTAACCAATGATCCTCATCAAAGGATAATACACTTGACATAATCATTCATTTGGTTAAAGTAAGAGATAGTAAACCCTTGGCTATCTACAGGAAAAAAAATATGGCAACATGTCTAGGATGGTATGTGCACTTAACGGATATTGGTTGATTCTAATGATAAGATGTGTATAACACTCATCTCCTTCCTAAAGACCTACCCTAGGAAGAAAAAATGGTATCGTCTAATTCCAGTACACCTTGGTATATTATAACAGCTCTTTATTCTTTTTGGGAGGAGAGGAGGTGTTACTGGGAATTGAACCCAGGGGCATTCTACCTCTGAGCTACATCACCAGCCCTATTTAATTTTTGTTTGTTTGTTTGTTTTTGTTTTTGTTTTTTTGCAACAAGGCCTCACTGAGTTGCTAAGGCTGGTCTTGAACCTGTGATCCTCCTGTCTCAGCCTCCCAAGTACTGGGATTACAGACGTGTACCACCACACCTGGCTCAGCTCTTTATTCTTAAAAGAAAGGATCATTTGTTGTGTTTATTATTATCCATGTGAAAAATCTAAAATTCTATAGCACAACAAAAACACATGTGAAACAAATGAAATAAAGTCCTACTTAACCTGTGAACCATAATAATCTATAAATATAATTAAGACTATACTAAGAGCAGTTGATTATTCTTGCCTGCCCCAAAACCTTTGTCCTTCTGGATTGCCAGGTACTGAATTTCTCATGATTAGTGTTACTTGTTTGGAATAAAAAAAATATCTCCTAAAGGCTTCTAAAATAGTAAAAATTCTGTCATTATTGCTCATCAACACCTTTAAGAACAAATTGGTTGTTCAGACTTTCTAAGTGGCCACTCAGAAATCTCAAGGGTAATAGGACAGTGAACAGGTAAGTTCTGATGGGGCAGGTAGTGGAAGAAAATCTCAGTGGGGCAACACACGGTTTCCCTTGGAAGTCTATGTGTGTGTGTATATATATAGTCCAATATATATATATATATTGGACTAAGGATTGAACCCAGGGGCATTCTACCTCCGAATTATACCCCAGCCCTATTTTATTTTTCATTTTGAAACAGCACCTCACTAGGTTGCTGAGAGTCTTGCTAAGTTACTGAGGCTGGCCTCATACCTATGATCCTCCTACCTCTGCTTCCCAAGTACTGGGATTATAGGTGCGCCACACTGCTCTCAGGAGGCTATAACTTTTTAAAAAAGTAAATAAATTGTTCCAATACCATTTTTAAATAATCCAAAGTATGCTTGCTTATTTTAAATAATTGTACATTCAATTATATACACACATAGATTCACACATAATATCTACTCTAAGCTGTTTGTTCTTCTTTGTGAGTTTGTCTGCTATTGGTTGTCCAAGTTACATTGAAATAATTATTATGCCTTTACATACTTACATACGTATGTCTTTATATTTTCCAATTCTATTTTAAATGTTTCTGTAGAATTACCTAGCTTTAGTTTTATTTCTATAAGCCCTGTACATTTCTTGTTTAGTTTATTTTAGAGTATTTTTTCTTATAAATCATCTATGAAATATTTTATTGATGCTTTCTAGTTATTATTGGAAATAAAGAAAGATAGTAATGATTATTTATTAATTTTTTTACAAACTGATATACTTTATTTCACCTGCAGCCTCTCAGTTTCTTTTGAATTTTCCTAAGTATGCAATCATATCACATGCAAATTATGTTTTCTCCTTTTTTCTGTACATTTTTCATATTTCACTCTGATGCAATTACATTTGCCAACACCTTCAGAACAAAGCTAAATAATGTGGGGGAAGCAGGTATCTTTGTTGTGCTCCTGACTTTAAGATAAATACTCTTTTCATCATTAGCTAACTTTTAGTTTGAGATATTTGTGAAACATCAAGAATCCATCTAATTATATTTTGTAATGGATTTTAAACATCAGAAATAGATTAAATTTTTAAAATCACATCTCAGGTTTTATGAGATAATATATCTTTCTCTTTTTACCTGTTTAGGTCAAACTGTTCTTGTATTGTCATAAGAAAATATTAATAATCTGTTCTTCATACTATTCATTTTATAAATTATCTTGGCTGATCTTGAAAACTGCTTCTTCCATAAGAAACTCAAAAGACACTCTTCAAGAACCAGGAAACAATGAAGTTAAAATTTCATCCCTTCATTTTAAGGAGATAAAATATGGGCTGATGTAAACAGACATAATCATTTACCTAGCCAGAATTATTTTAACAAAGAATTCAGCTTTCAAATAATAGATTATCTCTAGTACTTGTAAATAGTTGTTTATAGATAGATTACTCAGTATTTGACGGATAAGCTTCACAAATGGGATAAAAAAAAAACAGGCTAATGACATATACAACATATCAGTGAACATGAATAAGTTAGCAGGATTGCTGTTGCTATAGTCCAAAAGTTATTGTATAAGATGAAAAGATCAATTAATTTAAATATGCATTTTATATAGCTACTGTATAAAGCTACTAAACACTAATTATAATGAAAAGGTAATGTCTGTAAATCACACACTTATACATATTAGAATATGTTCTTCATTGATTCTGTGATACGCATTTTTTACAATATAGTATCTCTGAAATTAAGATATAACTAGGATCTATTATGATCATGTTTAAATTTTTAGTCAACATTTTTTCTTTCTTAGTGATGCATGAAAAAATGAAGCTAAAAATAGGTGGTGTCTTAAATTTAAAAAAATACAGCAAATCTCAACCTTTCAAGTGTTACAGACATTTACTTTTACATTAGTTTTATAAAACAGCTTCTTCTCCCTGCCTCTGCCCAAATGACACACTTTTAAGAATATGCTACTACTCCATGTGAATTTTTTTAAAAGATAAACTAAAATTAAATTTACATTTAAGGACTTTGATGATTCAGGATTCACCCTGAGATGATAAGAGAAAACCCAAGGAGTTGCAAGATAGAAGTTGAGGTGTTCAGGTGGGTGCATGAAGGTGTGCAGATGTGAAAGACACACAAGGGTTTTGCACTGGAGACACTGTTTGGGTTCTACAGTTTCTAGTGGAGCCAATAATGAATCTAAGGCCACAGGACTCTCAGGTGGCTTTCTTCAGGAGAATAAAACAGGAAATTATTACAGTGTTTCTCAACTGAAGTTGTTTGTGTAACAGATCATTAGTCTTCTCATTCCCTATCTCTCTTTTTCTTTTTAAATTTTTTTTTTTTTTTTCGGTACTGAGGATTGAACTCAGGGGCATTCTACCCCCGAGCTATGCCCCCAGCCCTATTTTTTTTTTATTCTTTATTTTGAAACCGGGTCTCGCTAAGTTGCGAGCCTCACTAGGTAGCTGAGGCTGGCCTCGAACCCGGATCCTCCGGTCTCAGCCTCCCGAATGCTGGGATTACAAGCGTGCGCCACCACGCCCTATCTCTCTTATCATCCATCTCTACCAGAAAACTAACAAACAGAAACAGAGTTTCCATCTGGCCCACCACATCATCTCCTGCTGTTCCTGCTCATCTCCTCACTTGAATGACAACAAAGGACAAGATACAATTGCTTCTCATCAGAGACCCCAGAGGAATAGGGGATCCTGCCCTTACAAAACCAAAGGTAGAGGAAACATCTACCAGAAAGTCCTGTGAACCTAGAATAACCACAAGCCACCTTTGTCTTCTTTTCAAGTGTGAATTTAAATCCCTCCTCTTAAAAAGAAAGGAAAGAAAAGAATGTTTGCATGAATGTCTCTAGATACCATAATAAATCACTACCAACTTCCTAAAAGTTCTGCTAATCATGTTAACACATTCTCTTTAGCTCTTTTACACATTATTAAAATAAAAAGAATAGAGTCAATAGCACTTAGCAAGTCTTAATATTTGATACTTGTAGAGTTGGCAAGGCCCTTGACTAACTAACCTCAGTGTAGACTTACCTTTTGTACAGCTCCTTGAAATGCCTGTTTAATTCTCCTACACGAATCAGGTATTAATTTTGTGTCTTCATTCTCCAGGGGTGTATCTTGCAGATCTGCATTTTCATGAAGTCTCAAAATGCTATAAATGCAGTGAGTGCCATCTTCTGATATTCTATTAGGATCCATCTGAGGGGTTAGAAAGTAAGGACATTACAGAGGTTACTGTCAATTCTGCTATTTAACAAAGTGTGACTTGAGAACAAAAAGGTTCATTCTTTAAAAAATATATATATATATATACTTTTATTGCTTCATTGTAATAACACATCATAATGAAGTTCAGAGTGATAGGGACATACGTGCATACAGCACTTGGTGAGTTTTTGTGTCCCCAATGACTTAACAATGAATACTTAGCCTCCAGTTAGTAATAAATTAATAATTAGCTTCCCGTTGATGAAAACAATGACTTCTAATTTTTTTTTTGACAAGTAGCTGATTATCATCCTCAACACAAGGTATGGTTCTGTGGCAGAATCTCAGCAACAGAAGTGTATGTATATGATTTACAGGAAATTTCTTAAAATTGTTGACAACCCAAAAGTCCTCAGAAAGGGGAGAGCATCAAGAAAGCCATGCCTGATCAGTAAAGGTAGAGAAAGATTTTGTCTTTCAGACAGCATGCTACACCTAATCATGAAGCTCTTTAGATATTGAAGGCATGAAGCCAACATAAATCAGATTAAATTAACATCATCTTTAGCCACCACGTCTGCCTGGCCTTTTTCCTTAGTCAATGACTGTTTTAAGTTTTAATCAGCCAAAGGAGGGAGAGAGAGAGCCATTGCTTAATTCCAAACCAAACCTGAAGCTAGAGTGTAATTTCTTTTTTAGTTCAATCTCTCATCAGTGCTTCCTGGAGTAGCACAGCTATCAGAGGGTGTTTAGAATATATATGGATGATATCTGGTGTCACATAGGGTCGGGAGAGGGACACAAGCATCCTAAAATTGTTGTAATGTAAGAAATTGCCCCACCCAAAATATTCCCATGGATCATTAGCTGATTGCCTGGATGAAACAGGTATTCAGCACAAGCATGTCTTTAAGCACTCCTTTGTATTGCCTGCCTGCTCCTTCTGGGGCTCTTACAAGCCTCTGCTGTGGTTTCAACTGACAAGTAAAGGGTAGTGGTAAATAGCTACTGCTTGCTTTAATAATGATAGTTTAACTTGCCCCTTTTTTCCCCCAAAATTCAAGATCTTCCATGTGATTTTGCTTATTAGCAGATACAAACTAGACCAAAAAAGAAAAAAGAAAAAAAAAAAAAAAAAACAACTACATGTTTATAACAACCAAAGCTCAGTCAGAATTAATACCAAGCCTCTCTTTGCCTAATCTAGATTTTTTTTTTTTTAAAGATGTGCAGGCAGGTTTATTTTTTTTTATTTATTTATTTATTTATTTATTTATTTATTTATTTATTTATTGCGGTGCTAGGGATTGAACTCAGGGGCATTCTACCTCCGAGCTTTCCCCCCAGCCCTAGTTTTTATTCTTTATTTTGAAACAGGGTCTCACTAAGTTGCGGAGTGCCTCACTAGGTAGCTGAGGCTGGCTGCAAACCCGGATCCTCCTGTCTCAGCCTCCCAAATGCTGGGATTACAAGCGTGCGCCACCACGCCCGGCTAAGTTTTATAAACCAATCAGAAATAAATTGAAAAGAATCCTATCCATATCTGAAATTTTCAAAATGAAATGTGAACCTTTTAAACAAATATGCACTCACTCATACAGATTCTATTATTCTAGTCCTGCAAATATAAGGATGATCTACAGTCATGAAGAGGTAAAACTATCTGTAATCTATATTATTTCTCATATTCTTTTTAGAATAATTAGTATGAGTCAAAATATGTGAATATTTATAGAAAGACAGCTTTCAATAACACACTTTTTTAAAAAAAGGCTCACTATGCCTATAAATATCCCACAATATCAGAAAAACCTGAGCAACCTGCATGAAGGGACGTAGGCTTTCAGACCTCAGGAAAGTAGAATCATGCAAAAGCCCCAGTTTGTTCAGCACCAGGGAAGTGCTGAGCTGAATAAATAATGTGGCTTTAGTTGAGTAAAGCATAGGAGCACCGTAGCTGGTTAAGCTTAAATCCTGTAACAGACAGGGCTGTCTAATAGAAGCAATTGTCCCCTGAATTCTCAGGACTCATTGTATAGTTTAAGCACCATAGCATCATGAGCTCACTAGGAACTTGTTCAAGTTACAAAACTCAGGCTCCAGTCCAACACACTGCCTGGGAATCTGCATTTCAACTAGATTCCAGGTGATTCTTACACACATTAAAGTTTGGGAAGTAATGGCTTAATATACATATACATTTTCTGCTTTTAAAATTACTCCAAGTCGGGCGTGGTGGTGCACACTTGTAATCCCAGCCTTTGGGAGGCTGAAACCGGAGGATCTGGGTTCGTGGCAGTCTCAGCCACCTAGTGAGGCACTCCGCAACTTAGTGAGACCCTGTTTCAAAATAAAGAATAAAAAATAGGGCTGAGGGTGTAGCTCGGAGGTAGAATGCCCCTGAGTTCAATCCTCAGTACCGCAAAAACTAAAAATAAAAATAAATAAAATTACTCCAAATTTCCCTGGACATTGATTTTACATATTTTTTCACAAGTAATCATTAACTAGTACAAAAAAATAACACAATAGTTAATAACAGTTAATGATTTGATGCAAATAAATAGAATGCAAAGATTTTGTCCTTCCTTTCTTCAAAAATGCTCATGCCCAATTCCCCTACCCCCGGCCAATTTTATCAACATTCCTAAACATAGAGTCCAACTCATCTTTCCCCAAGTACTCTGAAAATGCAATTGAAATCCACTGTTTGGAGCTCACATATGTTGAAATCTCAATTGTTTTTCCCAAAAGAAAGCATGATCACATGACATAATTAACTTTAATATATTAATTTGTTTTGTTTACTTCAGGATAGCATATTAGATATATATTTTTAACCTACAACCAAACATTGTTTCTCATGCTACTGCCCAAAAGAAAAGAGGAGAATGAGAACGAAGGGTTTTAGGTATACAGGGCCAAGCACACACACACAGGCCAAAGACAGCCTCTATGCTGAAGGAACTACAGAGCAAGAATGACCAAATGAATGTATCTCCTACCCAATAACCTATATCATGGCACACAGCAGTCTGGATAGAGAATTTGAGTGACAAAAAAAAAAAAAAAAACTGTAGTATTTTAGCTCCTAATTAGATAATGTGCAGATTATAAATTAGAAATGAACATACGTATAATATTGTGTATCATTTGAACGGCATTTTTAGTAAATTAAACATGCCAGACACTGTCCTAGAGACTGCAAAAAGCCATTGAGCCAAACTACATGGAAGTTATAGTCAACTGAGGAACAGCAACTCCACAAAAAAACTCTAGGTAAACTGAGTTACCAATGAATTCATTGTACATAGGCATGCCCCCCAAAAAACGAAATGTTGAATATCTGATTTAAAATGGACTTTTAAGATGCATTCATCAGATGATGCAGTGCCTATGAAATGAACTTTTTTTTTCCCCCAAACTTCCTTGAAACGTAGTCATTTAGAGGGTGAAATGAGGAAGGATGCTAAACATTTGCACTACTTCATTATCTGTGTCTTCAAACAGGCAGCCTGCACACCTCCACATCAGATTTTCAGCAATGACTGCTATCCTGGATCAAAAGCCAGAGGATGGTGGGTGCATATTGGAAGGTTGAAAAGAGTTAAAAGGGAAAATAACTTAAGTTTCTGCAAAGTTTATCTTACACTAAACTCTAAACTTTTAATTGACTATACAGATGTAAAAAGAACACTCACACACACACACTCACACACACACACACATACACACACACACACACTACAAGCAACTTTTTGGAAAGGTTTTTTTCCTTTTTATTTTCCTTTGTAAACCAAAGTATGAATACTATGTGGTAAATATATAGCCCAAACCACAGGCTATTTTCTCTTTGGTGGGGTTTGTAGGGGAAAAGCCAATCTGCATTGGATATAATGCATATATATATATATATATATATATATATATATATATATATATATAAATCTAGGCATAGGCAGTGTGAAACATTCAGGAGGCCAGTTGTTAACTTTTCAAACATGAGTTGAGAAGGGAATTCTTTTTTTACCCTATTCTGTAGTCACTGTAACCCTAACCCTATTGCACTTAAAACTACATTAAACTGGTTTTTCTTGAGAATTTGCATAACTTATTTTCCCACCTTTAAACTAAAACAATACAACTAGCTCCTTTTATATGTTTTTTTTTCTGTAAATTGTAAACATATCCTTGGGTACTAGATTATTTCATTCTCATTCAAATGAATTCAGAAACCCCAAGTACTTGATCTGCAACTTTCAGAAAACTCTTGCTATTTAGTACCAAGTTCTACTTCAAAGGAGTTGATAGAAGCAAAAGAGTTAAGTCAGTGTCAGGTCAGATTGAGCCTATTCTCTCTTAGCTAGAACTGGAACGAAGGCCTTTAAAAATATATAAAAATAGAAAAGATTTGAACCTGTATTTACCCATAATCTTGCTTTTGCAATTATCAGTGTATGGCCAATCTTGTTTCATCTAGAAGCAACCACTTCCCTACCTTCCCATACCCTCCCCATCAATTATTTTGAAACAAATCCCAGATATCATAGCATTTCATTTGTAACTATTTCAGAATGTGTCTCTAAATGATTAGGGTTCCTTTAGGAACCAAATGTAGATATTAAATTTAGTAAAATGCAATCAGATTGGGTGGCGTATTCGTATGAACACATTACTCCTAATACTACTTCTGTACTGAAGGAGATGACCTTTTAAAAATGCAGTACAGAATTGGGTTCAGAATAATGACTAAAATATTTTGCAAGTCTTACAGAAACCAAATCTTCATGGCAGTTAGGAAAATTGTCCCCAGAAATCGGATGGCATTAAGTTCTTCAAGTGAAAAACCTCAAGCCGAGCTTACTAACTTGCATGTGTGCTTTGGGGAAAGGTTTTGAGTATTTTCACTATTATTCCTACACCATCTAGATTTCAACATGATGATAGGTGACTATCGGAAGGACAGGACCACTAGAATTCCTTTGGGAAAGCTGAACAACTGTGCCAAGAGCTCAGCTGTTCACTCTCCTACACGGCCATGCCAATTTCCACAGCTCCCACAAAGCTAAGCTGTCACCATCCCTAGAGCTTGTCCACTCCTCGCCGCCACTTTTTCTATGCTGGACACTGATTTCCCTTACTACTACAAGAAAATGCCATCTCCCGAAAGTGTTAGAAAAGCCAGTCCTGAACGCCACTCTCCTCTTGGACTAAAACTCTTAATAGTCTTTTGTTGTAGGTATCCTCTGTCACCATGGAACCATGCACGGAGTTAGTGGGTATTGTGCGTTGAATAACTGATTCTTAAGTCATATCACAAAGCATTTAATCATGCCATGCGCAATGTAGGCTCTCAATACACAAACATTAAGTGGGAGTTGTTAACTAAAAAACAGGATAGAAAAACATGGATAAGCCCTTCATTCTTGACTGCAATGCACCCCTATGAACCAGTAAAGTTTAGTCACTTTCGTGTGTATTTGCAGAACTCATCTTGCTGGCAAACCACTCAAAAATTGTCCTTTACAAAAAAAAACAAAAACAAAAACAAAAACAAAAAAACCTCTCTTAACAGATAAGTATTATGTTTATTAATACACAATTACAAACTGTCTTAAGTATTACTCACAGCATTTCTATTTTTGTTTTAGTAGATAATCATGCTATAAAATGCAAACTAATGGGTAATGAATACATTGTAGAAAGTTCATGATTAAAAAGTAGTTTAAGACACTGGCACACGTCAAAAACCCATACAGTCTAAGCAGTGCCATATTTTGACGCATTCAGTTTGGTTTAGTAATCACCTTTGAATCTGAAAAACCAATGAAGTCCAAACCCAACTTTCTTTTCCCATAAAAAAAAAAAAAATGCACAGTCAGCCCTCCACTTCCTCTGAGAAAGAGTTCACAGCACCAGACAAGAATATTTGAATGAATCCAACCAACTGCACTGCAATTTCCAAGAAAACACAAGAGCATAAACCACCAGAAAGCATAATATTACGAATTTACCCCTTCCTTTCTACTATCTCCCTGCAGTTCTGCGCCGCCCTGCAGAGCCTCTTCATCTTTTCAACGGTTGCTAACATGCTAGACTGAAGCGAGGCTGCGCCTTCACACAGGCACACACCTTGCTTCCTTCCTCCGCCCACCTGTCCGGCAGGCACGCGGGGCCCTCCCTCTTCCTGCGCCCCTGGGGAACCAACCCTACAGGACCTCGCAGCAGCAGCTGCAGCAGCGCTTGTCCAGGGACCTGGAGGCTCTGATTCCGCTGTCACTCTGCCCACCTGGCGCCCTGTTTGTGCCCCTGCCAGTACAAGTCCTGAGCGTCTTTGCAGACAAGCCAGCCCCAGGTACAGAAAGTCACTGGGTGGTAGGGAAAGGGTCGAGGCCCATTAGAAGACTCTCATGTTTTTTCCCCCCTCCTGGGAGCACTTAAGTTTGGTCCTTAACTCCAAGTGAAAAATTGAAACAAACTCTGCAATCATCTCCCGAAGAGGTGAGCGGCCAAAGCTGTCTTCCGGGGGAAAATTCAAACCCATCATCGCGCGGGCGTGCCCAGCCTCGGTGCGCTGCGGGGTCGGGGTGCAAGTGCAGCCCAGCAACAGGAAGTTTCCCAGTCCGACGCTCCCTCTCTTGAACACATCCCCCCTTCTGGTAGGCAAGATCTGGGGGAGCCGAGCCTGGCCGTCAGCTCAGTTTCCCACCAGTATAGGATGAATGAGGTGAAGGTGCCCGACCGCGCACCCCCAGGGCAGGTGGCCACTCACCTGCGCTCTGAAGTACAGGAACAGGGCGACGCTGCAGACCACCTGGCCCAGCCCCAGCCCCAGGAGGGCCACGAACATGGAGCGGGAGGCCGCGGGGGGCGGGTGCGGCGCTGCGGGCGCGGGCGGCGGGGCGTGCAGGGGACCCTCGTGCGGGGCGCCCGAGCTGCCGCTGCCCATCTCCTCCGAGCCGCGCAGGTACTTGGTGTAGTCTCTGCTGGCGCGGCGCATGGCGCTCAGCCCGCTCGCTCGGGCTCTCTCCTCCCTTGGCCGCTCCCTCCCTTTCTCGTCTGCCGGTGGCCAACTCCAAAAACAGCCAAGGAGCAGGCTCGGGGCCAGGCGGGACCACGGCGTGGAGTGCTCACTGGGAGCCAGGCGGTGGCTCTGGGGCGCGCAGGAGAGCGGGCAGGGCGCCCTGGGCTGCCCCAACTCTTATAAACCGCGTGGAGAGGGCTGGGCGCCGGAGCCAATCAGCCCGGGCTGAGGCTGCCTCTTCCACTCCCACCTCCCCTTCCTTCCTTGGCCCTCCCTCACTCCCTTACTGAGCAGCCTCCTCCCCTAGTCAGGCGCTCAGGGGAGTGTGTGGGTGGGCCCTGTGGTTCCAGGCTCTCTTGCACCTTCTCAGCCACCTTTCTGAAGGTTCAAGACATGGCCCAGGGAAAGGTGCAGGTGGGTCTTTGGTAAAAAACCAGGGATACATCCCTGGACATTCCTGGGAGGAGTTGGCATCTCTGGATCTCCGTTTGCTCCATAGGATTTAGAAAGTTAAATATGGTGATCTCAGAAGACCCCTCCTATATCCACCCCTCCCAAAAGTTCGGCAAGAAGTAACCCCAAGAATCTTAACGGTTTGGCCTCTACCAGGGTTCCAAATATAGCTTCCCAAAGTGTTTTGGAAGGCTTTGAAAATTCCAGTACTCCCTTCCCAAACCCCTTTTTCTGCATCTTCAAAGTGGCTTGGAGGGAGGCAGATTTTGAATGTAGCAGCAGCAAGCCCCTAGAGACCAATACTGACTTAAGAAAATGAAAGAAAGAAAAAACAGTGCAGAGAAAAGTAAGTGCAAAGCGGGCACAACCAGGATCAGCGGACACAGGAGGACTTGCCAAGTCAGAAAAGAGAAGCGGGACACAAAACTGATATTAGTTTCATTGCTAAGGTAAACTTCCCAAACCTTTTAAAACGCCTCTATTCAGAACTGTGCTCCTTTGGTGAGAAAAGGAATATTTTAGCATCCCTCACACATTCTGATACGTCTTCAGAGAGGAGGGGAAGGTGCAAGCCAACTTAAACACCTATAACACTTAAGATGTTCTCACCTTTTAAATAATATTTTGTTGCTTTGCATCCTCTTTCTGTTCAATTCAGAAAACATGCTTTAATGGATCGGAGATATGTCATTTGTGATGAACGTTGCCAATAGAAATGTTCACTAGAAAACTAGTCAGGGTGAGCCCTCCTGGATTGCCTAATTCTGTCAGATGAAGACACAGGAAGAGGAGAGATGGAGGACAAGGCCGAGGAGAATGCTGAAAACTGAAACACTGGAGAAAAGTGTTCAGATTCCATTCTAAGCATCTTGCTTGCCATACCAAACATTCCCATAGGTCTGTAGTTTGCAGAGTTTCCTAGGCCTTCGTCTTTAAACCGCACTGGCACTTGAGAATATTTTAAAGCTACATAACATGATTTAGTCATTTTCTAATACTTACTCCCTTATATGTAGTTTTCCTGTCCAGCGTCTTACCTTTTAACCCACCAACTCAGAAGAACTGATCTCCCATTTCTTACCACTGTACTTCGGGTTTTGCAGTCTCTCCTGCCAGGATTGTGCCTCCTGACTTATTGCCTGATTATTGGCATATCTTCAAACATTCAGGTAAGATCCTTTGTCTTAAGCAGTTTTTCCTTTTTTTTTTTTTTTTTATTGAAGGATCAACCCCAAGGACGTTTTACCTCCAAGTTACACCCCCAGCCCCCCCACCCCTTTTCTTGAAACTGAGTATCACTAAATTCCTGAGGCTGGCCTCCAACTTGCAATTCTCCTGTCTCAGCCTTCCAAGTATTGGGATTGCAGACATGTGTGGCCATGCCTGGCAAACAGTAATTCTTGAAACTCTTTCCTATGTTGGGTACAACTGTTCATGATTCTTTTTTACAGTGTGTGCAAATGTTTATCACAGCTCTGAAGCTTCATTTTATCCTTTGTAATTTACTTCTCTGTCTCATCTACTAAACTGTAAGCTCTTTGAGGCCAGTGCCTGAATGTCCCCCAAAGGCCTGTGTGTTGAAGACTTGGTCCCCAGCCTGTGGAACCATTGGGAGGTGGGGAACTTTTCAGGGGTGGGGCCTGGTGAGAGGAAGTTAGGTCAATGGGGGTATGTCCTGGGAAAGAATATTGGGATACCATTCTCTTCCTCTCTCTTTTTCCTTTTTTTTTTTTTTTTTTCACTTCCTGGATGCCTGGAGGTAAGACGGTTTCCTCTACCCCATGGTCGTGCTTCACGACAGGCCAAAAAGCAAAGGAACCAACTGACCTAAAACTTCTGAAACCATGAAACAAAATAACCTTTTCTCCTTTTAGTTGATTTATTTTAGGCATTTTGTCAGTGATGGAAAGCTAACACAGGTAATCATTGTCTTTGTATTCTTACTGTATTAACATAATGCTTAATGAGTATCAGTAAAACAATTAACAAGTTAAAAATAAAATATACAAATGTTTCTGGCAATCCAATACCAGAAGACTAGATGGGAAAAAGACAAAGTATCAGAGAAATGTGTCTAGGATTCCCCAAATAATATCACTGTCTGACTCTATTGATAACCTAAGGAGGTAAACATATAGCAAACTTAAGAGTATAATATGCCTGGATAATAAGGAGAAATGAATAGATATACTTTGGTACTGGGGATTGAACTCAGGGGCATTTTACCTCTGAGCTATACTCCCAGTCCTATTTTTTATTTTTTATTTTGAAACAGAGTGTCACTAAGTTGTGGAGGGCCTCACTAAGTAGCTGAGGCTGGCCACAAACCTGGATCTTCTGGTCTTAGCCTTCCAAGTACTGGGATTACAAATCTGTGCCACCACACCTGGCTAGTTTTGTAGAATTTTAACACCAAGCTATAATACTTAAGAAAGTATGAACTTGAGCAACTTCCAGATTTTATGTAATACCTATAGTAGTAGTTCTCAAATTTTTTAGTCTCAAGGCTAAAAGCTAAAAAATTTGGAACACAAAACAGCGTTTTTTCCCCCCCAATGGCAGTAGAGGTTTATTGGAATAAAACATGTGGAGGGGGTCTCCAGGAAAGATGGAACCCCTGTCCACTTACAGACTAGAGGTTTACATAGGTAGTTTAAGGAGAGATTCTTCAGGGGTGGGGGGAATGGTAGTTAGCTATTTCCAAAGGAGGTTCTTAAGGGGAGATTCTACAGGGTGAGGGGGAAATGGTTAACTATTGCCATGGGGGGGGGGAATTGTTTCATCAGGGTTAAACAGGATAATGGGGCTTTCCCATAAGCAGGGGGTCTGATAAGAAAGGGGTTTATTAGGCAAGTCTTAGGCAAGACAATGGAGACATTTCCAGAAGCACAGGGAAGGGTATACTGAGTAAGACTTGGGAATTTCTGGTCAAGATGGAGTCACTTTTGTTTGGGGCTTTAACAGTTTACACTCTATCTCATCATAGAAAGAAGGGTGGGAAGGGGGCTTAGGGTTAGCATAAAGGGCATCAAGACTTTTCTGTATCCGCTTTCTGCAGAACAGAGAAGTTGAGATCTGTGGGGTTGGGTAGCCTTTGGTATCTGTACTGTCTGATGAAAAGAACAGTGTTTGCATGTTTGTGGGTGGCAGCAAGGATGACAGAGTCAAGCCTTCCTGAGACAAAAATGAGAGAATCAGTTTTAAAATGTGAGTGACAAAGGCTATGAGGACAAGAAGAATGAGGAAGGGATCATAATGGGAGCAATTTAAGGTGCCCAGGTCAAGATTTTGGCCAGTGTACCCAGGTACCAATTGATTTTTTCTGGAGTTGGGCTACTCTTTTCCTTTGAGTAGTATCCCAAACTATTCCAGATTGGTTGACAGAGAAACAGTATTCTTCCTATAGAAATAAGCAGAGACCTCCCTCTGTGGCAGTGAGAATCCTTATAAGCCAGTGGTGGGGGGAAATTTGGACTGATGGGAGGCACGTGGAACACTCAGTGTAGAGCATCCAGGAAAGTGCTTTAATATAAGCATGGAGGTGTCATGTGCAAAAGGGGGAGCCAGAGTCAGAAGATATCTGGTTAAATTACATGGGGATCTTTTAAATGACTCCATGAATATGGCTTTTTCTTTTAACCCCAGGATAGAACACTTGTTTTTGGTTAAACTTTTCTGCTGGGTATTCAAGACCAAGTGGGTAGCCCTGTATTGGGAAAACATAATTTTTTATAAAATTACTTTAAATATTTATAAAATCACTTTACCATTAAGTTCAGTCAAGGCTCCTCAGGGTTATTCTGAAGGACTTTGTGAGACTTTTTCTCTATCAGTTGTGCCATCTGCCAGGATGGGTCATGGTCTTGCTGACCACATGGCTTTCCATGAAGCATTGGGAATGTTTTCCTCTGTAATGATGCTCTTTATTTATTTATTTATTTTTATAGAATATGCATTGGTGGCTCTTAGTCTCTGGGGTCTTTGCATCATCCTGATTGGGGAGTTCACCAGCATGGAGGGTTCTTAGGAGTCCCATCAATTGCCTGGGTCCTATTTGATCTTGGGAGGCAAGGGCAAAATATTGACTGACAAAACAGCTTTTTACATATGGGCTATATTTATCAATGTTTACTATGTTAGAAATTCAAATAGAAATTTTTCTCATGTGAAGTAACATTTTATGAAAAATAAGTATATTTTCAAAAATAAAAGCATTAGTGAAAAGGGTTACATTGTTTATGTTTTGGAAACCTCTTTAATAGAGGACAATTCTGTTCTCTCATCTGTTTCTATATTCAACTGTTGTGATACATTGTTTTTCTTGAAATGCATGATGAAAATATAAGCTAACACATAGTACAGTATAACATATAATATAGCATAACCAGTAAAGTTAGAAGAAGAAAGAATACTTAATGTCTTTCGAGATAATTATGGAGTTCTTTTCTACTTAGCAGTGTCATTTATTAACTATTAGTTGCACTGTAAAATCTAAAACCATCAGTTATGTTCTCCTACTCTGCTATCATCAAGTCCATTGTTGTATCTTGCTCTCTGAATCTATCTCTCATCCAGAGATGATTTGAGACATTAGGCAATAGTCATTGGAAAATATTGGTTCAGTGAGTTCCACAGACCTTCCAAATGCTGACTCATGGTACTACATAATATCAAAAAAACTATATTCACTTCCATCACCACTGATTTAATCAAGAAATCTTTGTGATAGGGAAGCTAAGCTCACAGTGGAAAATGTTTCCCAAAGTTCTAATTTTTCCTTCAAAGCTGGAATTATATCACAACAAGTAACTGTCAATTGCCTTTATTAAATTGACAGGCTCACTGAGCATGATGGTGCATGCCTATAGTCCCAGTACTTGGGAGGCTAAGATAGGAGGATTAAAGTTTGAGGCCAGCCTCAGCAATTTAGCAAGACTCTAAAACTAGAGAGGGGTTGGAGGTGTAGCTTGGAGGTAGAATGCCCCTGAGTTCAATCTCCAGTGCCTAAAAATAAATAAATAAATAAATAAATAAATAAATAAATAAATAAATAGTTGACAGGTTCATTTTCTTCATTTCCCAAACAATATCTTCCAAATACCCAAGTCTGAAAAGCATAGTTTACCTGTATTTGGTTCGGCTTGCAACTGGATCACAAGTGCATCCTCACGGGGACATCACAGTCAGAATATTGTTAATTGTATATTCAAATGCCAATGTCTAAGAAAAAATACCTTTCCCTGCTCCATCAAGGACATTCTTAAGCAAAACCAACCTTTTTTAAACTATGAAGTATGTACCAGTGATAAACACAAATGACTAGGAATACAGTTTTCATATCAGCTGTATGTGATTTGTGATATGACTAGCATTTTACCACTGATGTGAAGGACTACATAATTTTAAAAAAAGAAAGAAAGAAAGTCCCAGGGGAAAAAAAGCAAGCTGAGTGGGCTGGCACACACCTGCAATCCTGCAATCCCAGAAGACCCAACTACTGAGGCTAAGACAGGAAGATCTTAGGTTTGCAGTCAATCTCAAGGACTCTAAGGGTGTGAAGATCACACTTAGAAAATCATTGATCTATTGGATGGAGACATTTCTTAACAAAGCTTGCACAGTACAGCCTATTTCTGCCATATCGGGTAAATACTCATTCAAAAAAGGGTTTAGGAACCATTAAAATCTGAGAATCTGAAGCAAAGAAGAATGTCTGATATGTGTGTGTGTGTTTCTGGGGATTAAACCCAACGGCATTCTACTTTTAGGCTATACCCTCAGCCGCCCTCCTCCCTTTTTAAACAAGATCTCACTAAGTGGCAGAGGTTTTCACTAAGTTGCTAAGGCTGGCCTCAAATCTGTTATCCTCCTGTCTCAGCCTCCCAAGTACTAGAATTATAGGCATGTGCCACCAAGCACATATTATAGAATATTAAGAATATTATAGAATAATATAGAATATTAAGAATATAGAATATTAAGAATATAGAATATTAAGAATATAGAATATTAAGAATATTCTATGGTTCAGAGAAAGGAAATAGGCAAAGGGGAAATGAGGGCTGTTCCAGTTGAGAAACAGTGAGCCCTGGGCTGCAGCTGGGGAAGCCCCACATTCTTTAACAACCAGTTGTCTTTCATTCCCTTGAGCCTCCAGCATGACTTCTCACCTGGCTGACTGATACAGGACTAGTGGCCTGGCTTTCTTAATTACCTCTTACCCTGCCTTCTAATCTTCACTGAGGGATTCTTCAGAGCCCATTCTTTTTTTTTTTTTTTTTTTTTTGCGGAACTGGGGATTGAACTCAGGGGCATTCTACCTTCGAGCTATACCCCCAGCCCTATTTTTTATTCTTTTATTTTGAAAACAAGTCTCACTAAGTTGTGGAGTGCCTCACTAGGTAGCTGAGGCTGGCCGCGAACCCGGATCCTCCGGTCTCAGCCTCCCGAATGCTGGGATTACAAGCGTGCACCACCACGCCCGGCCCAGAGCCCATTCTTGAACGATTGAATCATCACAAGAATAGAGGCTGATATTCACATCTCTGCTTCAGTCTGAGACAGCCAAATCTGTCTTTAATATACCACACTTCCTGTTAAGCATTCATTTGAAGAAAGGTTTATGTGACCAATATCAACAAGCATACTATTTTCAGCAACACTCAAAATAAAAGCCAGTTTAAAACAAGAAACCGCTGGTGGATTTCAAGTGTGAAGTTTGTTTTGGATGAGAAATTTAATATATCACCATAGGGGCTGAGTTGAGGTTGGATTTGAGAGGTAAAGCAGATAAAACTGCTGGAAGGAGGCATAGGCATCTCACTAGAGATGGCTAGTATTAATTAGGGCAGAGAGAGAAGGACTCCAATAGGGGACCTGAAGAAAGGCAGTCAAATGCAGTGTTAAGCTTACTGACTAATGACTAATCTGTTTAGGTTCAAAATGAAACTCCCCTTCTTTCTACCTATCCAACCAGAGAACATTTACTTAAAGTCTCTGAGCCCTCAATTATAAAATAGTGATGGAGGTAGGATTATCCACATCATAGGGTTATGGCAAGAACTGAATAAGTTGAAAAAATAAAACACTTAGAATAGTGCCTGGTACAGAGTGGGTACCATATTCATGATTGTTATTTTTCAAATAGGCACAACTGGATGACTAGACAAAGCAGTTAGCAGGTGGGAGGGATCACACTCAGGCTTTTGACAGGTGACTGGCTGGATAATGATATCATGAATCAAGACAAAGAACACAAAAGAGGTTGGTGATGCTGTAGAAGATGAAGTTACTAGTCAAAGATCAAATTTAACTTACCACTTCAAAAGTTGACTTACTTGTATTCCATATAATCCATTTATCTCACCTCCTCCATGTTTCCCTAATTTTATAAATTGTGATCATCCATCTTTTTATTGCATTACTTAAATACATATTGGAGATTGTGTATGTGTGTGTGTGTATGTGTGTATTCTTTGCAGTAGAAAGTAAACAAATATTTTACACCAATGCATATATATATGGAGAAAGATGAGAGAGAGAGAGAGAGAGAGAGAGAGAGAGAGAGAGAGAGAGAGAGAGAATAAAGCTTTAGCTCTCATGATTATAGAGGCTGATCTGCTGTCTGCAAGCTGGAGGCCCAGGAGAGCGAATGATGTATTTTGAAAGCCTAAAAGCTAGAGAAGCTTATAGATTCCAGTCCAATGGCTTGAGAACTGGGAGTACAAAGGGCAGGAGAAGACAGATGTCCCAGTTCAAGCACTCAAGTTGATAGTGAATTTACCTCCCTCCACCTTCTTGGTCTGTTGAGGTCCTTAATAGATTAGATGAGGCCCGTCCATGCTGAAGAAATTCTGCTTTACTCAGTTCCCCGACTCAGATGCTAATCTTTTCAGAAACACAGACAAACTCAGGGGAAAATTCTTTAACCAGATATCTGGGTGTCCTGAGACCCAGTCATATTGACATAAAATTAACCATCATTCTATCTTTATGGAAAATAGCATGCAGGGGGCAGAGGGACGCCCTCAAGCACGTGATGTAATTACACAATCATATCAAGGTCACTCACCGAAGTGAACCTGAGGGGGAGGGAAGGGGAGGGGATTGGGGTGGGAATTGGGGAAAGGGTTAAATGAGAACTCTGTGCAAATATGTTGTTAACAACCCGTACTTAACAAAGATGTATGCTATATTGCACAAATTACTACAATAAAAAAGTTTAAAAAATAAATAAATAAAAAATAAAAAAAAGAAAATAGCAAATAAGTAGTTTACAGTCTTAATATGGTTACATAAAAGTCTCATTCCAATCTCTAATCTTAGTTTGTGTCTTTACATCTTCTCTCTAACTCTCATTGAGTATTATAAAATATATATTCTGCATCCCTTCATGCTAGTAATGATTTTTAAATGTATACTACTGAGATTACTGTGTAATTAAGTGCATAAAAATGTCTTATCCTGGAGATAGGGTCAACCCAAGCAACTCTTCAAAGCTGTTGTACTTAGTCTTTTGTATTTTAATTACTTTCTTCCTCCTCTAAGTTTTCCTGATTCCAGGTCCATGATGGTTTTATTCACTAAAGACCCAATGAAACCTCCCATCTCAATCTGGCCTCCATAAAAACTTAATCCTGTATTCCCATTAACCTTTTTTGAAATGCTTTTATTGATGCATTATAGTCTCAAATCATAATGTGAATAATAGTGTTAGTACATACATGTACACAGAACTTGGTAGTCTTTCCCTTGGCTCCCTCCGCATTACCCCTCTTCCCCATACAAGGTATTGAGATTGATATTGCTATTCTTACATATCTACATAATGCCCATGGAAGTGATTCTTTCATTGATCCTCCCTCTCGCCCTCCCCTTCCCCTAGACAACCTCCTCCACTGAGGTTTCTTCTCTATTATCTAAGGTCTCTCTGGTATCCTGATCATTCCTTCACTTCTGCATATTAGAGAAAACATATGTCCCTTCATTTTCTGTGGCTGGCTTATCTCACTTAACATAATGTTCTCCAGGTCCATTCATTTTCTTGCAAATGACATAATTTTGTTCTTCTTTATTGCTGAGTAGAATTCAGTTCTGTGTATATCCCATAATTTTTTAATCCATTCATCAGTTGATGGACACCTAGGTTGGTTTCATAATTTGGCTATTGTAAATTGTGCTACTATGAACATGGATATGCATATGTTATTATAGTTCTCTGATTTCAGCCCCTTTGGAAAGATACCCAGGAGTGGTATAGCTGGATCATATGGTGGACCCATTCCCAGTTTTCTGAGGAATCTCCACACTGATCTCCATAATGGTTAAACTAATTTTCAATCTACCAACAGTGTAGAAGAGTCCAATTTCTCCACATCCTTCCCAGCATTTAGTGTTTTTTGACTTCTTGATGATTGCCATTCTGACTGGTTTTAGATGGAATCTCAGTGTAGTTTTGATTTGCATCTCCCTGATTGCTTATGATGTTGAACATTTTTTTCATGTATTTATTAGCCATTTGTAACTCTTTTGTGAAGTATCTGTTTAGTTATATTACCAATTTCTTGACTGAGCAAAGGAAACTATCCAGAGTCTACAGAGAAAGCCTATAGAATGGGAGATCTTTGGCAGCTATCCCTCTGATAGAGAACTAATATCTAGAATATACAGAGAACTAAAAAGTCTTTTCACTACAAAAACAAATAGCCCATCCATCCATTACCTTTTTTTTCTTCTGTTTCTTTTGTTTGTTTGTTTTACAAGCAACCTGTTTTCATCACATTCCCTTCAGCTAACAGATTAAATAACAAGCTGTGATAAACTATCATTAACCTGTGTCAGTGGACAATGGAACTAAAGTTTTGTGCTGGAAGTCTCTGGAAATATACTGCCTTACCCCTAAAGGCAAGCCTTTCTGATGATGAATTACTAAACATAGACATCAGGGAAAACTGGATGGGAAACAGAAAGAAAAAATATCTTGGTCATTATATCCATAGGCATTCTTACAGCTATAGTCTAAAAGACTGACCTTAGAGGAAAGAAAATTTATAAAAGATTTATTTTCTTATGGTTTTGGATTCAGTCCATGTGAGGCTGGGGTCCGCAGATCTCATGGTGTGGCAGTGGGAAGGAGCGGGGGGGGGGGGAGTGAGCTGTGCTCCTCACATCATGGAGGCTGGAAGCAAGAGAGATCAGAGGGAGGAAGAACTATATACGGTCTCCAAGCCCACACCTCCAGGGACCCACCTTTGCCAGCCATACACTGCATACTCAGCCACCGTCCGGATAAATACATTACCATGGATTTATCTACTTCTGGGATTACAACCCTCATGACTCAATTATACCAACTCCAAACACCAACTTATGAGCTCTTCAAGGGGCCCTCCTATATTTAACCATAACATTCGGCCCCTGGCTTCCAAAGACCTCGTGCACAGCTCAGAATGCAAAATGTATTTAGTCCTCTCCAACAGTTCCCACAGTTTTAACAGTTCCAGCATCACTAAAAAGTCCCCAAGTCCAAAGTCTCCTCTGAGACTCAAGGTGAACTCTTGTCAGCCCCTGTCAAAGAAAATATGGATCAAAATAAAAGCATCTGCTACACATACATATGCTATACAATATATCTGATATATAGTGGCAATGAGTAAACATTTGCATCCCAGAAGGGAGGAATAGGGCCATAGAAAGAAGGGATGGAACCAAAACAGTAACAAAATCTGGCAGGGCAAGTATTTGATCTGCACTTTCACTTCTGATATTCCTGGTACATGGTGGTGAGAATTGATCTCCAAGGGACCTTGACAGCCCTGCCCCTGTGGCCTGGCTGTTTGCAATGGGTGGTTCATTGCCTCTTGCAGCCTAGAGCCAGGGCTCAAAACTAGCAACCTTTCCTCATGATCGTTCCACATTTCTGGCATTTCTAAATCTTGGGGAGTTTTCTTGCAACTTTGGCTTCACCCTCACAGCGTCACAAAGTACCCCATTTGGGCGTGCTTGCAGGGATTCTGACCCTGACACATATTGTCTGGCTTTGCAGGCCTTCCTTTGAAATCTGTGGGAAAGTCTTGATGCCCTCCCCTTTTTTTTAGTGAAGCCAGAATTATGTGAGCTCTGAAATGGACCACCAAACCACCAAAAGAAAAGGTAGTCATGTGCTCTTAAATCATTGCTACTGGGCTGGCCTCCATCTTGACCAAGGCAGAGTCTATTCCCATTATGGGTGGTGCTGGGCCTGCCTTCATCTTGACCAAAGCATAGCCTTTCCCCATAATGGGCTGTGTTGGGTCTACCTCCAGCAAGGCCATATTCCTTTATTACTAATCAAAGAATTTGACCTCCTTTCAGCCATCTTACTTTCTTTCACAGCACCATCTCTCTGAGTCCCAACTTTACACATTCCTTTATGGCCAAACTATAAATCTATAAGGTTTCTTTGCATTATTTTCTGCTCCCAAAATTCATTGTACAATTTGCTGAATGTAGACGGTAATATCCATAAGGCAGTTTGGATATTTTGCTGTTTTGAGATTTCCTCCACCAGTTTATTAATCAGTCCATCATTAAATTCAGCCTCACACAATGTTTCAGGACACAGGCAAAATGCAGACAAATTCTTTGCCAATGTGTAACACAAGTGGCCTCTACTCCATTTTCCTTTGGAGTCTTCTTTGCCTTCCAAAATCTCCTGAGCACAGTCACTATCATTCACTTTTCTAGCCACATTCTGGCCCTTCCAATTTTCTCTCACAAACCAGTTCTAAAGACTCACAACCTGCCAGGCATGGTGGCACACACTTGTAATCCCAGCATTCGGGAGGCTGAGACCGGAGGATCCGGGTTCACAACCAGCCTCAGCTACCTAGTGAGGCACTCCACAACTTAGTGAGACTCGGTTTCAAAATAAAGAATAAAAAAAATAGGGCTGGGGGTGTAGCTCGGAGGTAGAATGCCCCTGAGTTCAATTCCCAGTACCACAAAAAAAAAAAAAAAAAAGACTCACAACCCATGTGGTCAGACTTAGATATAGCTGTAACCCCACGGCCCTGGTACCATTTTCTATATCCATCAGCATTTTTACAGCTATAATCTAAAAGACTGACCATATAACTTAGAGGAAAGAAGATTTATTTTCTTATGGTGTCGGATTCAGTCTATGTGAGGCTAGGGACCAAAAATCTTAGGGCATGGTGGTGGGAAGTGAGGAGAGGGAGAGAACATGGGCATTGCTTCTATATCATGGAGGCCAGAAACAAGAGAGAGACGAGGGGGAGGAAGAATCACATATAATCCCCAATGGTTCACCCCAGGGACCCACCTTCTCCAGCTACAGCCGACCTGCCGAAGCCACCATTGCAATGGATTTATCCACTGCTGGGATTACAACCCTCATTACTCAGTTACATCAACTCCAAACACCAATATAGGAGCTCGTCAAGGGGCCATTCTATATCTAACCTTAACAATTATGTTTGAAAGATGTTCATGTGTCCATAGCTGTATATCTTTTATGTGCACAAGGCTGAAAATATTTATAGTAATTTTACATCTAGCTTTCTAAGAAGCAAATCTGTCTGATAGGTTTTTAATTAATTAGTATTTCTCAAAATTTTTTTTCAAAATAACATTATCTAAAGGGTTATATCTTTGAAATAAACTTTTGGAAAATAGAGAAATCTATCAAAAATATAATTATCCTTGAAAACATAATCAAATGATATCATAGTCTTATACTCATCTCCTAAATTAATTTGAATCAGTCACACTTTAGTTTTGCCCAGGAAAATAATTTTTATTATTTTTTCTTTCGTTTTCTTTGAAATTCCCATTTTTATCATATATAGTCTCCTATAATCCTTATTGTTTAATCTGTTTTCATTTATGTTTTTCATCATGCATATTCCTCATTTGATCTTCTGAATCCTTAATTTTTAAGCAGTTTTCATTCCATGATTCAGATCATCTGTTTGACTTTAAAGTCCAGAATGAAATTTTATTTCAAGACACCATTATTTCCTCTCCAATTGACATTTTTCTTCTTTCTTTCTGTTTTTTTTTTCTCTTGTGTATATATGTGTGTGGTACTAGAAATTTAACCCAGAAGTGTTATACCTCTGAGCTGCACCCTGAGACCTATTTTATTTTTTATTTTGAAATAGGATATTGCTAAGTTGCTGAGGCTGTCCTCGAACTTGTGATCTTCCTGTCTCAGCCTCCAAAGTACTGAGATTACAGGTGTACACCACCACACCCAACTCCAATTAATTTTTCAATATACCTTCTTGTATCTCTTTAAGAATTGTTCAATAATTTCAAACTTTACCTCTGCTTCTTTACTAAACCTCCTCTATTAGCAAGCTGCTCTGTTTTCATGGTTACTCCTTCAAGCTCCTAAGACCCTTTAAATGTTATTTGATTTTCCTTCTTTTACCAGTGTCCACCAGTATGAGCACCCATCACACCTATCTATGTCAGGTTTCTGGAAGTGTCTTCAGCAATGGCGGATGCTTATAAAGTGAGAGGTAAGGAGGCATTCTTCACCAAGAGGGTGGTTGAAGGAGATCTCTTAGAGCTTAGAATTTCAAATAGATTCTGTTTGTCTCTCGGGATACATGGGGTCACCTGTCCAGAACCTCTCAGTGATCTATGGGGTTGATTCTCTTTTTAGGCAGCTCACAGTCTATTAATGTTTAGGTCTACTCCTCACTGCAAATATTTTTGTCCAGGAAATGGACAATAATCTGTGCTCTTCTTTTCCTATACTGTTTTCTGAGGACCTGAAGCCTCAGGTAAGCTGCCTATCCTCGAATTCTCTCTGTGTTATTGTTTGAGATGGGTGTGGGTAGGTGTCAGAGGAATTTGCCTATGCTGCCATCCTCTCAGAGTGCTTGTCTCCACCCCCCACCTCTAAATCAGCCTCTCATCTTTCTCTGTGTACAGGACTAAAGTGACTTATTTATTACCCTCTTTGCCACCAACTTTCACTTAAACTCATCTTTTAGATTGATTAATTTATCATATACAACTGGCTACATAATGTCCCCACTTGAAACCATTCAATGGCCTACCAATACTTTTAAAACCAGAGTTCCTTGTAGGCTCTTAACTTTTCCCATCTGTATCTTTAGCTTCATCTCCCATCACTATATCACTTGCATTTAATGTTCTAGTTTTAGAATATAAAGAATAATTTATAACTTCTTTATAAAGTATTCCATTTATGTCAAACCTCTATGTTTTTTCATGCTAATACTTTATTCATTCAACAAATATTGAGTATCAACTATGAGTCTGGTACTGTGCTAAGCATGGGAGGTAGAATGCTGAATAACACACATGGTTGTTGCCCCCACAAAGCTTAAATTCTAAGACAAATATTGCAGTTACATTGAAGAACAGAACCTCATAGATGTAAAGGGAAAAGGATGCATATTATTTAATTCCTGCAACAAGACCTTAAAAACCATTCAGGAAACTACTTTATTTAATAGATCTCAGCAAGCCATTGCTACTTTCATAGCCATAACAACCAGACAGAAAACCTAGATAAACAGCAGTGAGCTGATGATGCAGGAAACTAAAGGAAATAAATTCCATATGAGAAATCTTTTGTTGCTGAGAAATGATTAACAGCCATTCTCCTCCCTGGGAGCATCTGTCAAGCACAACACAGGAAGGTGTAGTGTTGAGCTTGCTAGAGTCAGAGAGATATTACTAGAGAAGATATAGCAGATTGAAATCTTTAGAAACTACAAATGCCCAGCTAATTTTTTCCAACTACTACCTTTCTTCCCCCATAGGACTTGTACTGAGTTCAGGCTGCTAAGAGGCCAGAGAGATTGGTTGGGAAGGTAGAGATCTCCCATTGCATATGAGAGAATTTTACTGGATAAAGAGATCTGAAATAAACACAAAGCAGGTGTATTTTTTAAGATATTTAAAACAAAGCCAAACATGATGGCACACACCTATAATTCCAGCAGCCTGAAGCAGGAGGATCACAAGTTCAAGCCTAGCCTGAGCAATTTAGCAAGACTCTGTTTCAAACTAAAAAATAAAAGGGCTACAGATATAGCTCAGTGATAGAGCACTTGCCTAGCATGTGTGAGGCTGTTTAGTTATGAACAATGAAAAAAAAAAAAACCAGATATTTGAAACCATGTTGCAGTTGCACTGAAACCAATTAAAGCCATTATCCAGTTCAATTCCTAACAAGATTGAAGTCCTTGCAGTTTTAGCTGCAAAATAATTAACTACAGTAATTCTTTTAAACACAATGACTTGTACCCAATTTTTAAATTTATATGACATGATAAGAAACAGCAGTGTGTGATCAAGGGGGGAAAAGATAAGGGGGGAAAATCACCCAAGAAAAACAGACCTACAGATGATGCAAATATTGAAAATAGTGGACAATGGTTTTAAAATAGTTATTAGAAGTATGGTAATGAAAATAGAGGAAAATGGGAACAAGAAGGATAAAAAGAGAATTTCAGCATACGAATTGAAAGTTTAAAAATAACTAAGTAGAAGCTAGACGTGGTGGCGCACGCTTGTAATCCCAGCATTTGGGAGGCTGAGGCCAGAGGATCCGGGTTCGTGGCCAGCCTCAGCTACTTAGTGAGGCCCTCTGCAACTTAGTGAGACCCTGTTTCAAAATAAAGAATAAGAAATAGGGCTGTGGGTATAGCTCGGATGTAGAACGCCCCTGAGTTCAATCCCCAGTACTGCAAAAAAAGCTAAGTAGATATTTTAGAAGAGAAAACAAATACAGCCACCCACCCTTATCTGCTGGAAATACGTGTCAAGACTTCCAGTGGCTATCTGAAACCTCAGATAGTTATAAGACTTATAAATATTATGTCATTTTTCTATACACATATATCCAAAATAGTTTAATTCATAAATTAGGCACAGAATGAGATTAAGAATTACTGCAAATAAAATAGAACAATTATAATAATATACTTTAATAAGTTATGTGACTATTCTTTGTGTATATGTCTATCTCTCAAAATATCTTACTGTACTGTATTCACCCTTCTTTTGATGTTGATTAGAGATGATACAATGCCTAAGTGATAGGTTGAAGTTGGCACTGTGATGTAGCATTAGGCTATCATATAAGGGTTGTTTAAATACAAGCAGTTATACCACAATAGCCAATCAGATGACTGATGACCAAATAGCTACTAAGTGACTAATGAGTGAGTAGCATATATAGCATGGATCTCTTGGACAAAGGATGATTCACATCTGGGTAGCTCTAGATTTTATCACCCTACTCAAAACAAGGCACAATTTGAAAGTTACACATTTTTTTTTCTGGAATTTTCCATTTTAAATTTTTATTTTTATATTTCTTATGCTTTCATTGGTGCATTATAGTCTCACATCATAATGTAAATCATGTTGACAGTGACATACATGCACATAGTACTTGGTGCCCCCCTTTCCCGGCTCCCTCTCCATCTTCCCCTTCCCATCAGAGTACTGAGATTGACATTGGTATTTTCACATATATACACATAGCCAGTGGTAGCAATTCCTTCAAGGAACTTCACTCTTCTTCTTCCTCTTCCCTTAGACTACCTCCCTGGATCCACTGAGGTTTCTCCTCCATTATCTGAAGGCCCTCTGTTATCTCAATTACACCCTAGCTTCCACATATTAGAGAAAACATATGACCCTTCACTTTCTGTGACTGGCTAATCTCACTTAACATAATGTTCTCCAGATACATCCATCTTCTTACAAATGACATAATTTTGTTCTATTTTGTTCTTCTTTATTGCTGAGTAGAATTCCACTGTGTGTATATCCCATAATTTTTTAACCTATTCATCAGCTGATGAACACCTAGGTTGGTTCCATAATTTGGCTATTGTGAATTGTGCTGCTACACATGGATGTGCATATATTACTGTAGTTCTCTGATTTCGGTCCCTTTGGAAAGATACCCAGATGTGGTATAGCTGGATCATATGGTGGATCCATTCCCAGTTTTCTTGGGAATCATCACACTGATCTCCATAGCTGCTGAACAAGTTTGCAATCCCACCAATACTGTAGAACAGTTCCAATTTCCCCACATCCTTTACTAACATTTATCATTTTTTGACTTCTTGATGATTGCCATTCTGCATGGGGTTAGGTGGAATCTCAATGTGGTTTTGATTTGTTTCTCCCTGATTGCTCAGGATGTTGAACATTTTTTCATGTATTTATTAGCCATTTGTTTCTCTTCTTTTGTGAAGTGTCTATTCAATTTGATTGCCCATTTCTTGATTGGGTTATTTGTTTTTTTGTTTCTTTGTTTTTTTGTTTTTTTGCCATACTGGGGATTGAACTCAGGGGCATTCTACCTCCGAGCTATACCCCCAGCCCAATTTTTATTCTTTATTTTGAAACAGGGTCTCACTAAGTTGCGGAGTGCCTCACTAGTTAGCTGAGGCTGGCCGCGAACCCGGATCCTCTGGTCTCAGCCTCCTGAATGCTGTGATTACAAGCGTGCGCCACCACACCCGGCTTATTTGTTTTTTTTAGTGTAAAATCTTTTAAGTTCTTTGTATATTCTAGATCTTAGTCCTCTATCTATCTTAGTCTTCTCCCATTCTGTAGGCTTTCTCTTTAAACTCTTGGTGGTTTCCTTTGATGAGCAGAAACTTTTTAATTTAATGCTATCCCATTTATTAATTCTTGTTTTAATTTCCTGAACTTTGGGGGTCTTGTTGAGGAAGTTTCTACCTATGCCTATATGTCAGAGTGTTATACCTATGACCTCCTCTAGTAGCTTCAGAGTCTCTGGTCTAATTTCCAGGCCTTTGATCCATCTTGAGTTGCCTCCTGTGAAAGGTGAGAGATAAGAATTTAGTTCCATTTTTCTACAGCTGGATCATCAGTTTTTCCAAAACCATGTGTTGAAAAGGTTGTCTTTTCTGCAACATATGTGTCTGGCACCTTTGTCAAAAATCAATTGGCTGTAAGTATGTATGGATTTGTTTCTGTATATTCTATTCTGTTCCATTGGTCTATGTGTCTGTTCTTGTGCCAATACTATGCTGTAGTATAATTTGAAGTCAGGAATTGTGACACCTCCTACATGGTTTTATTGCTGAGAATTGCCTTGGATATTCTAGGTCTTTTCCTTCCTTCAGTATATGAAAATTATGTCTTATTTTTCTAAGTCTGTGAAGAATTACATTGATATTTTGATAGGCATTGCATTGACTCTGTAAATAATTTTGGTAGAATGGCCATTTTTATATTTATTCTGCCTCTTCAAGAGCAAGAGCGATCTTTCCACCTTCTAAGATATTTTTCAATTTCTTTAGTGTTTTGCGATTTTTACTGTAGAGGTCTTTTACCTCATTGGTTAGGTTTATTCCTAGGTATTTTATTGGTTTTGAGGTTATTGTAAATGGAATTGTTTTCTGGATTTCTCAGTGGATTCATGATTAGTGTATAGAAAAGCTACTACTGATTTTTTTAGGTTGATTTTTTTATCCTGCTACTTTGCTGAACTTGTTAATTGGCTCTAGTAGTCTTTCATCTGAGTTTTCTTGGTCTTCTAAATATAGCACACATCATCAGCAAATAGAGATCATTTTAGTTCTTCTTTTCCTATTTGAATTCCTTTGATATCCTTCTCTTGTCTTATTGCTCTGGCAAGAGTCTTGAGGACTATATTGAAAAGGAGTGATGATAGTGGGCATCTTTGTCTTGTTCTTGACTTTAAAGGGAATCAATGCATGTTATTCATCTCATAAATAGAACTAAGGACAAAAATCACATGATCATCTCAATAGATACTGAAAAAGCATTTTATAAAGTCCAACACCCATTCATGTTAAAACATTGCAGAAAATCAGAATAGAAGAAACGTACCTCAACATCTTTAAGAAAAATGTACAATAAATCCAAAGCCAATATCATATTGAATGGGGAAAAAACACATTATTTTTTAAAAACATTTGACTGCAAGTTAACTGAAATTGTAGAAAGCAAAACCATGAATAAGGGGCCTAATATATCTGAAACTAAGAATTCATTGCATAAAATTATCAGCAGACTGGATGTCATAAAATAAAAATCAGTCCATTTAAAAGTAGTTCAATAGAACCGGGTGTGGTGGCGCACGCTTGTAATCCCAGCATTCGGGAGGCTGAGACCGGAGGATCCGGGTTCGCGGCCAGCCTCAGCTACCTAGTGAGGCACTCCGCAACTTAGTGAGACTCGGTTTCAAAATAAAGAATTAAAAAATAGGGCTGGGGGTATAGCTCGGAGGTAGAATGCCCCTGAGTTCAATCCCCAGTACCGCAAGAAAAAAAAAGTAGTTCAATAGAAAACTTCAAAACAGGCATATATAGGAAAAATAATCAGAAAATGAAACAGAACAGAACATAAGAAATGGATGGAACATTACCAAATGACCTAATGTATATGTAATTGGAGTTCCAGATGGAAAGGAAAAAATGGAGAAAAAACAGCATCTGAAATGATTAGAGTGAGAATTTCCAAAATTGATTAAAGGCTTCAACTCATGGATTCAAAGGTCAGAGAATCCCAAACAGAGTTTCCCCTTAGGCACACCATAATCAAACTGCCAAAATCCAATTATTAAGAAAAAGACCTTAAAACCTCCAAGCAATCTATATTTTTTCTTTTCCCTTTGCTAGAAATTTGAGGCAAGTCTTATAATGTCTTTGTTCACACTTAAAATAAGAAGTCCTCTCTGGTCACTTGTAGTCCCGAGAACACATTGAGTTCAATATTAAAAGAAGGGCCAGGCATGGTGGCACACACCTATAATCCCATGTTAAGACAGGAGGATTGCAGATTTGAGACCACTCTCAGCAATCTGGTAAGACTCTCAGCAACCTAGCAAGACCCTGTTTCAAAACAAGAAATAAAAAGGGGCTGGGGGTGTAGCTCAGAGGTGGAATACTTCCCTGGGTTCAATCTCCAGTGCCACACAAATATATATATATATATATATATATATATATATATATATATATATATATATATATATATATAATGACCTAATGTATATGTAATGTACATATATATATTAAAAGAAGGAATTCGGTTTAATAATAAAAAACACTCATTCTATTTAAAGTTAAATGTTCTTCTCGTCCTCAGTTCGGAACTCTTAGTCTGGAAAGTTCATGGTGGTGAGAGGGGGCACTGTGGGAGGGGTAGAGTAAGAAGTCACAAGGACAGAAGGGATTTCTTTGACTGCTAGAATTATAATCCAAGTTGATGCTCTCTGGACTTCATGAAATGTTCAGAGCCAATTCTCTCAAGGGGCACTATTGTGTTTTCCTTGAAGTTCTTCCCACTAGAAGCATCTTACTGAAGCTTCCTCTCCCACTCCTCAATTTCTGCAACTAACAGTACAACCCATTTTCTTTTTTTTCTGGGCACAGCCTGCTTCTGAAAGAAGCCTTCTTGGAGCAGGTCTCTTTATAGATTGCCCTCAACTGACCTCTCCCTGGTTGTCCACATCATGTCCCTGGTCCATACTTTGGCCCTGTTGTCAGTGAAAACATAGTTTGTTTTCCCTGTGTGTGGCTTCATCTTAGCTCTACAACCAGATGGGCAGTTTGAGGTATAGACTTTTTGTTTTAGACTTCCAAAAAGAAAAATTCCAGTCTCTTTGTCACCTCAAACTTTACCACAAAATCCACACTTTCCAACTGCTTATCTTAAAGATCCTCTCAAACTATTTCCTGATTACTCTAAGTTCAATCATGTATACTTAAACCTGGTTTCTAGTTTCCTTTTCCTCAAGCATCTTTCTTGGAAATATGGGAGCTTTTGCTGCCGAGTATTTGGTTCCCACTTTAATGTGCTGTTACATAAGCAAATAGCCTCTTACCATATAGTGTAATTAGTAAAATGTGTTGTCTTGGGAGCACATAAGAGATGTTCTTAACCTAGACTCAGGAGTCCAGAAAAGACTTCTTGGAGGAAGCCATATTTAAACTGAGACTGTGGGATGAGTAATCGTTATCCAAGCAAAGTGGGAAAACACACATGTCGAGGCCAAGAATCAAAACAGGATGTCTTCAAGGAACTGAAAGAAGTTTAGTGTAGCTCGGTCAAAGCATGAGGAAGAAATGGTGGAAGATGAGACTGAAAAAATAAGCAGAGACAAAGTCATAAAGCCTTTGTCTCTGATGTTTAAAAAAAAGTTGAATTTTATTGTAAGAGTAATGGAGAGTCATTGTATGTTCTGGTTTGTGATTTAGAATGAGCTCTGGCTGAAGTGTGCAGAAGACTTTGGGGGAGGGTGATGGGAAGAGATGAGCAAAGCAAGCATGAAGCAGAGAATGAGTTACTGTGCCATTGTCAAATCCAGGCAAGGAATGGTCATGATGAGCAGAAGTGGTAGAGAGCTGGGATGGGTGTCAGAGCCACATAGACATGGAATCCATTGGGCTTGGTGACTGACCACAGGAGTGAGGGAAAGAAGGAGTCAAAGATGGTGCACAGGTTGCTGCCATCCACTGAAATGAGAATTGGGAAGGAGAGTGGGATTGATGAGCTCCACCTCACACCTGCAGGTCTGAGGAGCTCGAGGAGTCTTTCCTGCTTCTGTTGATTGGGTTGAATCCTATTCATCCTTCAGATCTCAACCCAAGTTGTAGTTAGTTCCTGCCGGCTTTCCCCACATCCCTAGATTTTTCTAAGAGCCCTTCCTCTTTGTCCTTCCCTCATCTCGACTCCATCACTTTCTTTGTAACAGTGATTTATTTATGCTAGCATCTTCTCCAGCAGACTCTAAGAGCTTTGGAGGTATGGAATTTGTATTATTCATTATTTGTAACCTTATCACTTAGCAAAATTCCTAGCACATAGTAGGCACTTAATCAACATCATTGAATAAAGTGTATCTTCCCGAATCTTAAAATACTGAAGCAACAATGCAGATATAAAAATATTTGTGAGACATTACTGAAAAAGTAGATTTCAGAAATAACCAGTGTGGCAGACCTCATTGTTACAACAACAAACATGTGTCTTGTACTCACATGTAAACAACTGTTAGCCTTCTAGGAAAGGTTGAAGAGAAGACCAAAAAGCGAAACATTCAAATGGGACTTTGTTAAAACTAGCACATATTGAATATCTGAGCAAATGTCATGTCAGTGCTGTCTGATTATGGATCTAATGTTCTTTTTGCAAATACAAATTGCCGCTTATTAAATAGTACACAGGTTTCACCAGAGGTCTCTATGCAAAATAGAAATTAGAAAAAAAAAATGTTTGTTTTTAAACATGATACATTCATGCTCTGCTACAGAGTGAAAGCTTTAGAAATCTACCCTAAAACAAGGTGACTCAAAGCAGAGACCCTAAGGCTACGTCTCCTATGATTAAAACCAGGCCTTGCCTCTTACTGGCTGGGTGGCCTTTATTTCTGTGTTTTAATTTCACTGTTTGAAAAAATAAAGAAAATACACAATACATTGACTGCAGGATCATATAGCCAGTATGCTTCAGCGGAGATGGTTCAAACCCATGGGTTGTATGAGTTTAAAATGAGTCAACATATATAAAATCCTGAGAATAATGCTTAATGTATGTATGTTATTATTCTCACCATTTTTCTTCTTTTTTTTTTTTTGCAGTACTGGGGATTGAACCCAGAGGCATTCTACCTCTGAGCTACACGCCCAGCCCTATTTTTTATTCTTTATTTCAAAACCGGGTCTCACTAAATTGCATAGTGCCTCAATAGGTAGCTGAGGCTGGCCACGAACCTGGATCCTCCGGTCTCAGCCACCCAAATGCTGGGATTACAAGCGTGCACCACCACGCCCGGCTCTCACCATTCTTCTTATGGCTGTTGTTATTCATTACTATGACTACTACACAGTACCATCCTTCAGCCAACCAGATTTTTTCTTTTTCTTTTTTGAGATGGAATCTCTCTGTGTTGCCCAGGCTGGCCTTGAACTCCTAGGCTCAAGGGATCCAGCTGCCTAGGCCTCCCAAGTAACAGCGACTACAGGCTCCTGCCACTGCACCCAGCTTCAGTCAGTCAGGTTTCTTCTCAGAGGTCAGTACTAATGATACCGAGGTAAAGAGCTGTCACAAAGTCTACGAACTTTACTCAGTGACAGTAATTACATGCCTTAGAACAGTCATTCAGGTCCTTGTCTTTGAAAAGAAATCTGGTGTGTATGAAAAGAAAGAGGGGTTGAAGAGATGTGATATCCCCCAGAGTAAAAGATACCCAACCAACAGCAGTTAGAAATTACAGAGGAAAGTAGAGGCAGAGTCAGGAGAATACCAATGCAAGTAAGGAGCATACAAAGATAGATGCAGAATCACAGGCCAGTACCCCTCAGTAGTGTGATTTTTCAATATAGGACATTGTGTTGATAATGAGAAACCCTGAGAAAAAGGTAGAGTACATCAGTACCCTCCTTTACTCATGCACAGAATTCTATGAGAATACTTATAAGTCTCAAGATATAGGTGTTAGAAGGGGTAGGTTTAATTTTTTATTTGGAAAATGCATTCATTTTTCAATTATAAATTTTTTTTTTTTGCAGTACTGGGGATTGAACTCAGGGGCGTTCTACCTCCAAGCTATACCCCCAGCCCTATTTTTTATTCTTTATTTTGAAACCGAGTCTCACTAAGTTGCGGAGTGCCTCACTAGGTAGCTGAGGCTGGCCGCAAACCCGGATCCTCCGGTCTCAGCCTCCCGAATGCTGGGATTACAAGCGTGTGCCACCATGCACGGCTTCAATTATAAAATATTTTTGAGAAAAAAAATCTTTGAGAAAAACGTAAGATCATTATCAGTAATCAGTCATCTGCTGGGCTATGTTAACATATCCAAACATTATTATTATTATTATTATTATTATTATTATTATTATTATTATTATTATTATTATTATTAGCATACTTAAGGAAACCACAGAGCAAGTGGGCAAATGAAGCCTAACCTTATTTTTGGCATTTGCATTCACATTTGACATTTACTCTTTCTATACACAATTTTGATGGAAATTGTGTGATTCATCTGTAAAGGCATTTGTAATATAGAATTCTTTCATATGTCCAAAGAAAAATTAGCATTTCTAAGAGCTGTGTATTGAATTATTCCAACCATTTTGGACTAGGGAGCTACCTGATAAAAGCTGGTGACTTGGCAGGGAATGTCTATTTTTGGAATCATGAAACCTGTCATGAACAGAGACTGAGTGTAAATGTTGGAGAGTGAGTTAATCATCAGATGGGTAGTAAATCTGGGAAATCTATAAGGTTGTTTGCAATCCTAATATATAAACTGCCAATCTTCATTGGCCCTCAGCTGTCAGAGACTATAGTTTGCGAAATGTTTTGAAGTCAGAAATATTCTTAAGAAGCTTGTGTTTATGTGTTCATTATCTATAGTCAATAGAACATTCTGCAATGGTGACATATTCTTTATCTGTGCTGTTCAATATGATAGCCATTAAACACATATGTTCAAGGAGCCCTGGGCATTTGACTAGGTAAATGAAAGAGCTGAATTTCCTCAGTTTCTTGCTAATACCACATTGGAGAGCATAGATCTATATATCCCTATTTATTTAGTTTTATTTTATCTTATTTATTTATTTATTTATTTATTTATTTATTTATTTATTTATTGTGGCACTGGCAATTGAACCCAGGGACATTCTACCTCCGAGCCAAACCCAACCCTATTTTTTTAGTCTTTACTTTGAAACAGGTTCTCACAAAGTTACAGAGGGCCTCACTAAGTAGCTGAGACTGATAGCGAACCCACGATCCTCCAGTCTCAGCCTCCCAAGTACTGGGATTACAAAGATGTGCTACCATGCCTGGCTTATATCCCTTTTTTAAATCTCTGATTTACAATTACTTGTTTTGCATTAGAAGTATAAGGGAGGAGAAAATGGAAAGGAAGCTCATCAATAACTGTATGCATGTATGTCCCTATCATTTTGAACTACATAATAATGTGAGAATATAATGCACCAATAAAAATGTTTTTTTAAGTATTACATTTCAAACACACTGAGGCTCAGGATGACCCAGTCTCTCTGGAGGCAGCCTGAGAATGTACAGTTCTTGATAGAGCTGAGAGAAAAAATTTATTTGATCTTTGAGCCTTGGGTGGTGTCTGACACAGAATAACCTTCAATGAATATTATATACAATTTTAAAAAAATTCCTTGACTCTCTTTATTCAAAGAAATACCATAGGCTTCTTTTAAAGATAGTACCAATATTTCATTTTCACTGTGCCAGAAGTCCAAGGATAATAAAAGTTCAAGAACTTCATGAACCAGTTCAGCATATGAACTCAGAGATTAGTCAACAACTTAAACAAACAAGGTTAGCCAGCTGGTCCCTGCTCTATTTTACCACAGTCTGGGGCAGGGACAAAAGACATTTAGGAAATGAGTTAACAGTGTTTCTCTCTCTTCACTGACCATCACTCTCTCTCCCAATTCATCAGTTTAACCCAAAAATCTTTTGACTAGTGATGAAGGAGGTGGCAGCTGGTCCTGGAGACCACTCCATTCACCCACAGCTGTGTTCAGGATAGGTCTCTCTCCATGGGACCCAGTGAGCCCACATCTTGCAGGATCCTATCCCAGTGAGACAGTTTGTCTCCTTATATTCAGACCTTCCTGTTAGTCTGGTTGAGGCTCCCCACCTGCAGCCACAGGGCCTAGAAAGACGAATATAGCTCCATGAGCTCTTGTATTTGGGTGTTTCATGTCCAAGGGGGGTTGTTTTGCAACACCAAGAAGAGTTTAGACAAATAAACACGATCAGGACACACTATAATTAATGGGCTCGACCACACAGCCAAACTGCCCGGCTTCATAGTTTCAAACTGTTTGGCTTTGCCATAGGGTTTTGCCTCCTCTTCCACTGCTCACTTAGGAGAGATTTATCCCGCCTAGGCTGAGATGGAGTAGGTTATTCAGTACCTGCTGTTAGACTGAAACCTACACTTCACCATTTCATTAATGTCAGTGTTGTTTACTGGTTGCTTTTCTCTCTCTCCATTTTTTTTTTTTTTTTTTTTTGTGCTGAGGATTGAGCCCAAGTATTCTACCTTCCAGCTACACCCCCAATTCTTTTTATTTTTAATTTTGAAACAGAGTCTTGACAAGTTGCTGAGACTGACCTTGAATTTGCAATCTTCCTGTCTCAACATCCCAAGTACTGGGATTACAGGTATGTACCACCGCACCCAGCTGCTGACCATAGGAAAACTCAGTCTGCCATGGAAAGTAGCTCTCACTAGATGCATCTGGTCCAAGTAGTACTTTATCAGACTCTATGGTAATGAAATACCTGCTCTATAAAATACCTTCTTCTGTGTACTTTCCCAATAGTAAAAATTATTAATGAACTGAGTGGTCTATTGCCTTTAATCTCATTCAAAAGATGAGATGTCTTTATTGTATTGTCCATCCACAAGTATGTGACTCCTTTGGCTTTTCTAGGTTTCTATATTACCCCTATGTTAGATAGTTATCTATATTTTGGGAACCCCAAAGGCTACTGCCAGCTACAGAAGACTCTTCTCCCCTATCCTGATGCCTACTCTAATAACATCTATATCTCCAAGAGGGTAAAAGTTAAGGACAAAGCATAAAGCAAGAAAAAATTTTGCTTAGGTGGCATGTAGCTTTGTTATCTAAAATCGCCAAATAATCCATCAGTATGACTCAGGTGTCTAGTACTATGCAATATATTAAAAGCTATAGAAAAAGCTTACCTTAGACAAAAGTAGGTCTGCACAGGGGAATTAGTATATTAAAGAGGACTTGGCTGGGGAAAGCTGGTGAAAACAGAGGAGTTATTAGAAGATGCTTTTATGGACTTTACTCAGCCATAAAGAAGAACAAAATCATGTTATTTGCAAGGAAATGGAGGGAACTGGAAAACATTATGTTAAGTGAGATTAGTCAGTCACTAAAAGTTAAAAATCAAATGCTCTCCCTAATATGTGGAAGCTAGGGAGAAAATGGGACATAAGAGGGACTCCAGGTGAAGGAGAATCCTTAGGTGAACAAAAAATT